>JXWZ01001010.1:0-45950 GCA_000956215.1 Anopheles farauti No. 4
AACGATCCCTGCCAACGAATCATTTCGAGCGCATCGTTCGTTCGATTGGATCGTCTTGGGCCGTCTTGTTTTGCAGTACAATTCTCCATCGTCCGTTTTCCTCACCACAAACGGTCTAGCGCCGAAACGAACATGGGCAAATGTTCTCTTCTGCAACGCGCTTGCAACAACCGCGCTGAAAGAACGACTCGGCTCAGAAACGGACGGTCTACTCCCCGTTCGCTCGTGCGTGGAAGAGCAGGACGATCTGCTGCTGCGGGCGGATCCCCATGCCAAAGGTATAAAATATTACAGTCACATTTGTTATTTACTGTCTGGGATTATATATGTTTATTTATCGCTGCCGCTCACCGTCCCACTGCCCATATGGCCTATGGCCTGTTCATCCGAGGTTCGTTCGACGTAATGGCAACGCGATTGCGACGATCCTTTCATCCCATTTCGTTACTACTACTGCCCGCTACTAGTACCATCACCGTCACTATCTCTGGCGCTGGAGAGGAGCGGAAATCGTGGAGGAATATTACCGATTTCGTTTTATTCGGCTCTCGATTTCCATTTTCACTTCATTTCTCGAATCTCACTCCTGCCCGCGGAATCGAGCGCGACCGTGCGGGAAGATGAGATAAGCGGAATGCAACATGACAGACCGACCCTTCGGTCGCCGGTTTGCTTCGGCACTTCGCGGGTTCGCGCTAGGCGTCATCAATCGAATGCCTCACCGGTGACATTTCAGCGCTGCCACAGATTATCACGCTCGCGTACCGGGCCGGCGGTGTCAATTAATGAAAGATTGTCTTGCACCGCCGTCCCGGCCGTGGCTTTGGGAAGCAACGCACGTTAGCGCTGCGCTTGCTGGCCTGTTGTTTTACGATCGCTTCGGTTGAATCTGCCGAATTCCGGTACGATCGGTTTCATTTCCGGCTACCGATCGACTAGACCGGGTAGCGTGGGCTCGTACAAACCGGGGCTGTAAGACACTTGTAAGCTCCCAGAACCGGATTACACCGGCGGGAAGGTTGCTTTTGGTAGACTAGCAAGACTGAGGAGAAAGCGTAACGCGCCCAAACAGCGACGACAAACGACGACGACGACGACGACGACGACGACGACGACGATGTGAGACGCTCACTAGGAGCATGATGATGAAGATCGTTTGCGTACGGCTGCTGGCTGTTGCTGCTGTTGCGCGACGTGCAGGAAGTGATTTATTTCTTGTCGACTTTTTGAAGATCCAATTACGCGATGACCGCCGGACCGGGCCACCAACCTAAGACGGTTGTGGGAAATCCGGTCCAGGGAAGGTCTGGCCGTGGGAATGTCACGCTACCCGTGCCACTGCTGCCGTACTTTGCGTCCGAACAATGTATCGAATCGTCCAAACGATCTGCATGACGCATGATCGGTTAAATTTGGAAACCTTTCGTCCGTCCTGAACGCTAAACGTTTCGACATTGATCCCGATCCCGGTTCGGAGCCCCATCCATTTTTACGCTGACACATAGAGCGCACGACGGTCAGCAGCTTGATCTATTGTCGCTCGCGTCGGTTTCGGAAGATCTACGAGATGCCACGGAGTCGAGGGAAAGCGCGATCTCTACTACCCTCTAACGGATCGCGTTTGACAAACGTGCCGAGCGCTCATTTTTTCCGTTATTTATCCTCATACGGGAAAATGGTTCCCGCCGTTCACTTGTCCTAAGCGAAGAAAGATCTATAACACCCGAAAAACAAACAAACACAAACTGGACGCAAACTAGAGCTTAGATACTTTGGACGAACCTGAATGGCACGAAGATGCTTATCGCATGGTAAGATTTATTTATCCTTCTAGCCAAAAGTGACCAACCAGCGCGGAGCGGCCAAAATGGCGATTTGGTTGCGCGCCTCGGTGTCGAACTTCGCCTTCTATCTGTCAACGTTCATCTTTTTCCGCCCCGAAGTGGCCCGGGTGGCCTCCCGGAAGCAGCATATTCGGTGCCGTTGTTTCTCGGCAGAGTGTTAACTTTTCCGAATCGCACCTCGTACGAAGGGAGACTCTGCACAGACTCTGGCGAGATGTAGGCAATTTTTCAACTTAATTACGGGCAACCCGTTCGCACAATATTCGCATCTTGTGAACATGTCTGCCCACCTATCCCGTTTGGGACGCACATTTCCTTCCATATTTCCGGGACAGTTCGATGAACGTCGGGTTTTTTTCGTGTATCATAAAATAACTTGTTCCAAATATTTTATTTTAAAGTATTAATTATGTGAAAACTTTCGGCTAGGAATAGTTTTATTAACTGACCATATCGAAATTTCAGAATCAAATTCAGTTTTTTACCATAAAATATGATTTTTTTTCTGCTCGATGTTTAATTGGACGAAACTTGGTTTCATATCTCGCGGCACAATAGTTTAATGGAAGAAAGAAATGAAAGTCTATACCGGTAGCCATCTACGTGCTCTTAGCAAATGTTTCTCCAGCTCTCATATTTAATGGCAACGAAGGAAGGAATGTATTATCTCATCTATGATCTCTCTAGCCATCCTTTGATTACTTTTTTTTAGAGGGAATTTCTTTAAAATATGCGATATTTAAATAGCTTCCGACAGCGTGTTCCTTCCCTATTCGTAAATTTAATGCCCTTGTAAAAAAAACCTTACACCTTCGGTGAAAGTTTGCCACCATCTCTAACGCGTCGTCTACTTCTCGCTTATAATAGGGAAACGGCAGACAAATTTCGGTCTACCTAGTAATTTTATTTTATATATATTTGGCTAACCAAACAATTAACGACCTATTTGGTATGGGAGGTGTTAAACGGCAGCTTTCATAAACAAAAACAACGTGCAACGTTTCACAAGGCACCAAAAAATAACACACATACACGTAACGATAATGCCATGGTATTGCCATTGACTAAGTAGCTGTCCGGTGGACAACACTTGAACACTTTACCTAATTGAAGGATCCCCCGAAGGGGAAACAACCTGTCAGGAGCGCTTTGCTACCGATCTCGGAAACATATTTTGCGACACAAAACGGCACCAAACGGTTTTAAAGTGTTGCGCGTTCACGTCTCACTGAAAGCACAGCAGACAGTCGTAGTCGGTGCGCTGCGTTTCCTGCGATTCCGTCAGCCACTTTGTGCATTTGACATTTACACCTTTCACCTGCCCAGTGTGTACGCGTGCTCGCTCTCTCCTTCGCCATTCCACAACACCATCGGGCAGAGTAGGAATTCATTTGGTGAGAGCCCATCGCCACTCAAGCAGTTAGGTTCAATCCTCCTCCAAGGGGGTTCAATTAGTTGCAGACCATCGACCATTGCCTCTGGAAACCGCCACCATCTTCCCAGTACCATTAGGGTGGAACCAACACCAGCACCGCTCGATTGCAGGTGGAGGTAATAGATGCCCGTAATGGCATCAGAACGAGCATGCTTTCTCCCCGATCTCTCTTTTCACCGGTGTCAACCTCCACCGGCTACCGATTCATCCAAATACACCAACTCCAAATCAAAGCAAACAGCCGAAAAGTAATCATTTTCCCCTCAATGTTTCAAAACAAAGCAGCCTCATAATGAGCTGCCGGGGAATGACGACGTCCTGTTCGCATTAGAAACATTAGACCAACCAAGGGGCGGCGATGGGAAAAATTGCGTCAACTGGGTTGTGTGCGAGCGCGCGTGCGCGTTTGCTTTTGTTGCTACGCATCACTCAGGGCTTGCTTTTCAATGGTTTTTGTTGGGACATAGCGGAGGCCCTCGCTTTCGATATGCGCAGCCTCATCGTCGTCGCCGTCTTCGTGTGGGCTTCATCAATCTTCTTCCGATCCCCATCGGTACCACGGATCGACACTCATACCACAATGGGCCCTTCGAGGCCCACAACTGCACACACACACACACACACATACACACACATAATATTGGATGAAAAACAGGCACATTCTTTAGCTTGCATGGTGCGTTATTTTGTTTTATTGATACTCATTCCAACCCCACCTGAGCTCACAGTGTGTGTATGTTAGTACGTGCTGCTTCTTTTTTGTTTTGTTTTAAAAGGGAGATTCTCCGTTCTCCGTTAATAAAATCTCTTCATAAAATTTTAATTGTTTCTCTTTCTTTCGCTGCTCCTACTCCTCCATCATCCCTCCACCTCTTAAGGGGAGTTGGGGACTCACCTTCTACGGCACAAATTTTCATCTTTGGGGTTCGCTGCTTCATCATCATCCTTGTTTCCTGTGTCTCACCTCTGTTTTGTTTTAGAAAGAGGCTAAAGCTCTCCAAAATTAGCCTCCCCTCAGAGTCGTCGCCCTTCCCCACTCTCTACCTGATCGGCTTTAGCTCCCATTCCCGTGGCTGGTCCGCTCCTTCTGGCTTCAGGCAAAACTGATTCGTTTCTTTAAAAGCATTGGCGCGGCCCGTCGTAGCGGTCACATGTTTTTTGTGTGTATTTTTTATTTTGTTGCTGCCATGTTTTGTTTCGAAAATTCGTTTCCAACCGAGCTGTATCGAAATCGGGAAGCTGTACCGACCAGTCCAGGCGGCGTACAATGCACGCTTGTGGGTAAAAATAAAAAAAACCACGTTAAACTTTTTTTCGTATGGAAGTGTGTGTTTACTGGGAGCTAGTGATTGCGGGAGCAAAGAAGCGAAATAGAACACTTATTGTAATACCAATAAAAATAAAAATAGTAATCATGGTGAGCAGCAAGAAGACTGGGGGTGTAATGAAAATTCTTTCATTTGGCCTAACCGCAAGCGATGCATTTCGGGCGTTTTTTTTTCACCATCACATAACCTTCCAAACAGGAACACTTGGGTCGGTGAAAAACTAACGAATAGAGAAGCTAAAGTCTAGAGACGCCACTCTCTCACTCGCTATAGCGCTCTTTTCGAAATACTTAGTAAAAGCGTTAGATCTGGATGTGGTAAAAGCTGCGGCGTCGCTACGGAAGGTGGGAAACGTAAAGAAACGGGAAAAAGAGTGAAACAGTGGACATCGACCAGACGAGAACTTCAGCTAGGGCGGAATGAGAAAGATATCTCGCTCATTCGCTCGTTTGCTAGAAGCATAAAAATGTGCCTCGAGATGAAGAGATTCGGAGCGTCCATCAATGTCTCTAATAGAGAAGCGCGCGCGTAGTCTCTTGGACGGCGTTGTGGAAGAGCACTGAGGAATTCTTCCCCGCAGCCAGCAGCTAATGATGTTTTTCCCAACTACTGCCCTCTATATCGGTGGAACTGGAATGTTTTTTTTCTTTACCTATGCTGCTGAGCAAATCCTATCCATCATGAGACCATCGATGAACGAAATTGGGATGGATGAAAGTGTCGATCTTATGCACTTTACTTTCGTTTGTTCTTTTCCTGTTAAAAATCTTTTGTAACTACATACTACATATGACTTTCATGCGTAAAACACAATTTGAATGTTTCAATGTGTTCAAGAGCATGTGTTTTCTGTAGTTTCAAAGGTATGTTTATTCTTAGTATTACTGTTAATTTAAAATCCTTACCTTTTTTACAATGCAATTTTGTAATAATAGCTGCAAGCACACAGCACGAAAGCAAACACATTCGATAAATTTGCCCTGG
Source organism: Anopheles farauti No. 4 (assembly GCA_000956215.1). Lineage (NCBI taxonomy): Eukaryota > Metazoa > Arthropoda > Insecta > Diptera > Culicidae > Anopheles > Anopheles farauti No. 4. Next base: position 5,592 of record JXWZ01001010.1, read on the forward strand.
ATAACTTTTCACTGGCTTAGTGCAATAATGGACTGATTGCAAATAAATATTGCTCCACATTTGCATGAAAGCGAGTCCACGAAAGCAACTTCAACCTACATCGGATTGATATAGCAAAAAAGGGCATCAAAATAAGCACTCATTCATGTGCCACGATCACAAGACACACTGCCGACGCTATCGTAATTTTCCAATATTCCATCGACAATCGCATCCAGTCATACGCATACACACATGCAGAAAATGGTAGGTCCATACCGCCCCACTTACACTGGGAAGTGAATTCCATGCTCCGAAGGAAAGTGAATGAGTAGGGTGGGATGTCCTAATGAACGAATCGTTCGGTTCGCTCGCTTTTAAATGAAATGTTAAATGTTTTAATTCTCGAATTTCGATTTCAATTTCGCCCTTCGTGTGTGTACGTGTGCGTGTGTGTGTATCCAATACGCAGATTCATGTAAGGGGGAGGGGGGAGTAAAGGGGATTCAAATTTCGAAAGCCGCGTTGCTTCGCTTTGTTTCATTAAAATTAATTTCAACCATTTTTCGTCCGCTCCTCTTGGGGCGAGGGAAAGAAACGAGATAGGAAGAGAAGGCTCGCGCACTGAGGTCGCTAGGGCTAAATATTCCTCTTTAGCTTCGCGCAATTTGCCCGTCCATCAATCGCTCGTTTAGCAATCTTACGCCGAGGTTCGTTTTACTCCCAACTTCACTCATGCCCCGGATGATGTACCCCGCGAGCCGCCCACAAATCTAGCGGTAGCAGCTAGAGGGAAGCAGGAAGGTTACGAAGAAGGGAGAAGGATAGAGAAAGAGAGACAAAAAAAGGAATGTAATTGTTGCCGGTGGTCTTCCACCACTTCCACTAACAGACACGGCAGCGCTCAGGGGAGAAGAAATTAAAAATATCTCTAATGTGTATCATTCGGCGATGCGCATTCGCGGATGATTGACGAACGATTGATCGCGTGTGCATAACAGAGCGAGCGAGATAGAAAGAGACAGAAAGAGAGAGAGAGAGAGAGAGAGGGAGAGGGAGAGAGGGAGAGAAAGAATGCGAGAGTGAGTGAATGTGTGTGAGAGAACGATCGCGCCTATTGCGGTTGCGGCGGGAAACACGTTTGGGAAAGTGTTAAAATGATACTTTCTACACGGAAACGTGTTTACGTTGGAGATTTCGGCAACCTCACGACCGGTGCTCACCGGTGCATGCATTGCAGGAGGCTGTGCGCACGCTCTGGCAGAAAGCTCAGCCTGGCGACGCTAGTAATGATGGGCTTTGTGGCCGGCGCTAATGGACCTCGTGAATGGTGAAGTGAAATTCTTCGACTCCTCGGCACACTAATGACACACCGTTACGTGCCCGAGTGCTTTACTATTCGGGAATCGGTAGGAACTTTTGCAGGCCCCGGACACCATTGTTCGCGTCCCACCGAACCCAACCATAGGCACAGGTAACGGTCACGATCTTCTTGTCCGTGCGGTCAGTAGAACGCTGCTGCTGGACCGCCCTTCAGTCATGGGCGGCGAGGATTGCAATTCGGATGCGCGAAGAGAATTGGTAGAACGGTTCATTGAAATTAAATAGTTTTCTTTTGTGATACGCAAGCGCGACCCTTCAAAGAACGGCGAGTTCATTGTTGTCTGCAGACGGGGCGAAACCGGCCCGCTCCGGCCCTGTTCGCCTTCCAGCCCTATCATTGCACTGTAGAGAGTCACGGCCATAACTTTTTCGGTTACGCGATGAAGGCCACCTTCATCTATCTAAGGGGAACCTAGGGGAAACCAAGCCTGAATCAAACTTTTCCTGATTGTAGCCTTGAAGCGAGGGATGCGCGTTTTTGCTCCAGATCCGCGTTCTTCAAAGGGAATGAAACGAAGAGGCGCAAGGAAATGGATGGTTCGGTCTTTGTATCGGCGCGTACTAGTTCCTTTATTCGATCGACGATCGAACCAACCAACTCTCGAACGCACTAGCCTGCCCGATCGTTCGACCGTGCGCCGTGGCCTTTATATGGACCGCGCAACGGGCGTAGGTAATTACGAAATAAAATAAGTATAAATTATATGTTTTTAATATAGAGTTGATTAGTCAGCAGATTTTCAATCAAAATTACTTTTCCACCCGTGTCGGCTGTGTTTGTGTGCCGTGTCGTCCCACTCTCCGGCCCTCCGACCCAGCGGTTGCCAGTCTTCAGACTCATCTTTTCTTTTCCAATAATCAAACGTTTGGCTTTAGAGTACGAGAGTGCTCTACGTTCGGCGTTTGGAAGATTGTTACGTTCTTCATCATTTCCTCCCGCTTCATCCGTTGTTTTCTGGACGGGTGGCGATGCGATGAGGATTTGTACGAGAATGGAAATATTTCAAATCGTTTCCCTACAGTGTACAGAAGCGTCCAGTAAAACACAATTTACTGAGCCGCGATGTTGTGGTGCAAAACAAAAAAGAAACAACCGTTCCAAATTTAATTGTTTTTTTTTTCTTTATCGGTAACACTTTGACGAAAAGTTTACTTGCCTCATACAAACTTTCTGCACACAAGCCACACCGCGCAACTTAGTGTAGAATTTAATCATTTTTTTTTATTCTATCGTTTCGGTCATCCGGAATCCTTGCTCTCAAGCGATCGCCGTGAACGTTCAATGAACGTTCAATGGTTCGATTATTTGCGGTGAAGGAGCTATAATGATCCGCGAGTCGCTGTACGCGTTTCGGTCCAGGAAATCTTTGCTCATTTCTCGCTCAGCGCCATTCGATTGAGGGAAAACGTTTTGTTACCGGTAGACCGAAATCATGTAATCGAAACGACAACGCAAGCTGGTGCAAGCAATTTTCTCGCATGAGTGTCGAAAAAATTCGAAAGCAAGCAACAACTGGAAGAGCTAACATTCTCCTTAGACTCGTTTTCATCCCATGCGCATTAACTGGCAACGTCGCATCACTTTCCGGTCGGTCGTCAATCGCGCTTGCATCGAAAGACTGCAATGCTCGTTTGCAAACGACGAACCTGAAGATCCGCAACCACAGCAGTAGCAGCAATCGGGACGCGTCACCAGTTGCAGTTGCAACAATTTTCATTCTTATTACCAATCTCGCATGGGAAATGGGTTTTTGCGGACATAATTGGCAACCGTGACTATTTCATTGTGTGTGCCTTAATGCGCGCAGAAAAGAACTTTAGACGCTATCCCAAATACTTCCCCAAAGAAGCTTATCAGAATGGACATCGCTTTATATAATTTTTTTTTGACAAATTACATTCATCTCCTTCCAATTCAGCACCCACCGTTGTACGGGATGGGGCACAGGATACTGATCAAGCTGGACCTCGGTATTATTTTCTTTTATTGTCTTCTACATGCTGCGGTCCGTTTCCCGTTCGTCATCTGTTTTATTTTTTGCTCATCATCATCATCCGTGCAATTTTCCAACACCATTCACCTCTACCAGGAGACCGTGGTGGCGTTCTGCGGTCCTGCTCTTGGATATTTTCTCATCCTGGAGCGCATTGCGACTCCTTTTTTATTGCATGCATTTTTTTAGCACTCACTTTTTTCAATGAAATAAAGCCGATGAAAATCTTTAATTTACCGCTGGACGGCGAGACGCTGTGGGAGAATAGATGGGATAAAGGAATTGTCCTGACCGCCAATGAGATTTATTTTACTTCGCGGAGCCAGTTGGGTGTCCCAACATGCCCACTCTGGAGCTACCAGGGCAAGTGATAAATTGACCGAACGTCCAGAAGGTGTGGAAACTTTTTTCGCCTGAGCAGGCGTTGATACTTTCACAAATGAAGGGTGTTATAATTTATTTTTTCCTACAAACAAAAAAAAATACTACTTTTAAAGAGTTTTGTGGACGGCGTTTGATCCGGATTTCCTTTCTCTACCGTTTCGTCTATAATTTCATCACTCCAAATTACGTCTTCGCTTATGAGCACTCGCTTTAAAATCTCCACGTTCCAATTGCACGTTGTTGTGGCGAAGGAAAGAAAAGGCAGTACAATTTGCCCCAACCAGACCGAACGAGGAGGATAAGAGGTGTGAAATTCCTGCTTCGTTGTCACGAAAGATAAAGCCACCATTGTTGGCAAATACATTGAATCTCCGCGAGAAATTCTTGGTGAACCATTGAGCTGCAACAATTCGGGATATTGTTTTCATCGATTGATAATTATTTTTGTGTTTCAATCGCGTAATTTTTTTTCGCATTCGACTAGCAACAATAACGTATTGCATAGACACTATGTGCAGTGTCAAACCTGCCAAATTCACCTTGCGTCACTTCGATCCTCGCGATATAATATTTCCAAATCAGTTACGATCAGGGTCACCTCCAGCTTCGACATCAAAGGTGAAACAAAAACAAACCAGTGCGTTTGCATGACGCGATCACTTTGTCCGTCACTTGAAGAGCTCATCTCGAGTTGATGTTTGTGTGGCTCTTCTTCCTATCCTGCTGGGGTCTACCCGCCATTTGCCTCACCTTATGGTCGGTCTTTCGGGAGTATGTGTGTCGGTAATCATTTTATCCCCCGAGAGTTCAGTCAATGCTATCCGAATGAAACATCATGATAATCGTGCACACTCACTCACCGGACTCTCCCAGAAGATCTTCTGCTGGTGGCAAGGTGCAAGACACGGAAAATAACTGTCAATTTAGCAATTAACGAAGCGCACCAGCAAAATACAAATACTCTCAGACGTCATCTTCGTTGCTCGCGAAATATGAAGCCCGTGTGCTCGGGAGGAAGTGCACGGTGGATGTCGGGTGGGGTAAACGAGCGGTGATGCGGGTGGGCATGCGGAACGTGCAGAATGAGTGATGACGGTTTGTCACACCGGCGAACGATAATGACCGCTAGAGGGCAAAATATCAATCTCGAAATAATAAACATCGCGACTGAAGCGGGCAAGCGGTCCGAACGAAAATTACCGGTGACCATCCGTAATCAAGCTTTTGGCTTCGGGGTGTGTGTAACAGCCGGCATTGATGATGGGAGTCCGCACGAGAGGGTTTGGCGCATCCGTCGATGATGCAGCTACGAAATCTCATCAAGCGGATGGACGCACAGTAGCCACTTCCATTCCATCAATCCATCGAACGACAAATAACAGAGCGAACAAATGAACCGTGCTCGGGTTTTCGGCACGGAAGGAGGGATTTTATCGAAGCAATCCCAAAACGACAGGAAATCTCGTCTTGATTACTTGGTTCCTGGTCGGTTTCGTTCATCCAATCTTAGAGCACTGTGTTCGGTGAGGTGGAGTTTTGTAGGTTAATAGAGATGAGATGAAGAAAATTGTGTATTTATTTTGATTACAATAATCGATCCAGATTACATTTACCTTTTCTTTAAGAACTAATAACGGATGCTGTGTTTCACTAAAGTGTGTCTTATTGATAGGAGTATTTTGTAAATTTGGACTAAACAAAACAGGTATGACAATACCGTAAGAAACAGTGCAAATTAAAGTTTGTGACGTTTGTCCATATTTACCACAAATGCCTTGAAGGTGTTTTGCCGTGGATGCTTTTTTCATAACAATCGCACACATCCGCACACCGCTTGCTTCGGTTCGATCTACCTGTGACATAAGTGCACACAGTGGAGATGTTTAAAACATGAATGAAACAGTATCTACCATCCTCGGATGAAAATTCGCGTTTAATTCCACACATACCCTAGGTAGCGACCCAGAAGCACTCATGTCTGTCGTACACTAAGATACCTCCAGCTTCTTACGTTCATATCCACACGCCGATATTCTCTATCTCTCTCGATCTCTCTCTCTCTCACACATACACACGTACAAACATACTCACACGCTCGAACGTTGGCAAGAAACTGGAAAATAACTGACCAACGCGTCGGAGCACGAGCACGAGGGAACCCGCTCGCCATTAGTATGCGGTGGTTCTCGGCGCGCGCGATTGTCCAACGTCCTCAAGAAAGCCTGGGCGAAGAGAAATGAGCCCCGGTCATCCATTTCGATTATAATTATGATCGTTATTAGTCATCCACCGCGCCGTGCACCCGCTGCCACTGCCAGAAGCAGCACACAAAGCGCGCGGCCCGGTTTTTGAAGCGTTGGAGCCTGGAGCAGGCTGCCCGCTTCACGCTACTGCCGTCGTCGCGTCGTCGTTCGCTTGAAAGGCGGGGCCCAAATCGGGAGCCAGCAGCCGACGGCAGTTCCCTTCGAGCAACGGGCAGCCATTTTAGCGTCGACGGTCGCCCATCGCCCCAATGTCCGGCCGGTTGTGTCAAGCTTGGGCCGACCGGGGGAAACCAACAGACCCACAGAGATAAGCACGAAACTACGGCAAGTTGAAAAATGCGGCTCACTCCCCACAGCTTCTGCCTGCCCGCCTACCGGACAGGCACGCCGGCCCCGTACGTTTTACGATCGCGCGAATCGCAACATACACACACACGCGCGCGCGCAGATAAAGAAACGCACACAGCGTCCGCGCTCGAGAACCGAATCCGATACCGATTCGAAAGACCCCGGGAAACCCGCTAAGCGCCCGTCCGTCGCGAGATCTCGAACAAACAGAAACCATAAACACCCCTTAAAATATGAATAAATTTAAATTATATTCCTGCTTAGCATTCCATTCCGCTCGGAAGAAGTCTCCTTTCCTTTCCTACTCTGCCAAGGCCTACTCTTCTGCCTGCCTGTGTTAAATCGCGTTTGTTGTGGTTTTCTGTGGCGCGATCGTTCTTCCCATTCTGCTGGACCCCACTCGGTAGCATTTATGGCTATGACAGGCTGCAAGTTGCGCGTTTCCACGCTCAAAACGGCAAGATGGTACAGAGAAGTGTGCTTTTCGGGTGGAATCGCGCGGTACACACGCGTGCTAGGCAGGCTTTCCGTCCGGCAAGGCGCAGAAATCATATGAGTGAAGTGGCGACAAGATGCGCCTCGAAGAAATAGAAAAGAAACCCTCCCACCTTTGCTTGAGCCGGGAGAGCTTTTGAGTGCGCGAACTGCTACGGTGGCTAATGTGTGCTAATATTGAGAATAGTAAGCGGATAGAAGATCGTTACGATGATGATGATGATGATGATGTTCATGATGTTCGTAAGAATTGTCTCGAATGACAATGTCGCAGGCAACAGGAGAAGTGGATGTGTTCATGTCGCTTTTCTTCCAACGTACACAAAACACGCCCGGCTTGGGATTACACACTGAATATAGAATTACATGTCAATGTGTACGGGTGTGCGTGTGGTTGTGTGCTTGTGAATGCTAGGAATCATTTTACAAGTCATATGCGCCTCAAATAAAGAGTGCATCGGCACAAGGAAAAGGTTTCAAGTATGTAAATGTTATTGCTACCTGACGACGGAATACTAAATAAGATTGAAGTATGTTTCATCTCCCCGCAGCAACAAACACACAGTTACAGACGAAACTAACTTTGTCACACGGCTGGATTTTGAATTTTACAATCGTGTAGAACATTCCGTGTAGCGGCGAACGAAACGTGACTCAATGAAAATATCCTGCTCGCGTAAAATTCGTGTTTTGACACTTTAACACACTACATTAAAAACAAAACACATGGTTTGTTAATAAAAGTTATTTGAAATAAATTCAGCAATCTTCCATTTTTGAACCACCAATATGAAGCACGTTGAAGCGGTCCTATGAATGGATTCCCTAGCGCTAATTGTACCCCCTGAGTAGTGGAGCCCCACTAGTTGAGCCAAGAAATTCGCTCCACCGGACGATGCAAATGAAGCGAAAGTCATCGTCACGACAAAGGTTCGTTCTGGACGCAAGAACGAAGACGAATAATGGAAAAAGAAAGGCCACGGTGATCTGCTGTAGAAACGATCTCACGATTAGCGGCCCCCGCAGGGGGAATAGAGTTAGTAATGTGGTGCAAAATGATTTCGAATAGCTGGTCATATCTTTTCGAGCCCCGGCTCCTTCAGCCTAGAGAAGATGGGCCAGTTCTGCCTGGACTTACAACCGACCCCACTGCGTGCCACGCTTTCGTGCCGCTTCCTCACTCTCGACGGCAGGCCAGCCCAAACAAAATATTCTTCCCCAGTGTTTTACGCGATACGGGACAGGATCGGGCAGGAACCGGGCTCCAATCTTCCCGATTTGCTTCGCTTTGCTCATTTTGACCCCTTTTTCCGAACGGCCCGCCGCATATCTTGTTATGTTGTGCGATGATCGTGATCGAACCGAGAGCAAACGCGCTAGGGGAGTTTTCGATGTTCACCCGTTTTGCTATAATGAGACGAAATTTATTCCATCACAGCAGCAGGCCAGATTGACCGGAGCAACAGCAGCGCCCGATGGGAACCAAACGTGGAGAAATTTTTTGCGTCATTTTTTCGCAATCACCTACAAGGAGGGAGGGCAGAACGACGCGCTGTGTGATCTATGTGATGCGCTCCGCTCGAGTTTTCGATTAGTTTCAATTGAGTTTTGAGTCGAACAATTTTTTCATGATCGAGGTGGAACTTACTCATGGAATGGTATACTCATCATTTCATTTTTTTTTTTGCTTTGCCATTTTTATCTTTTCAGAGTGGAAATCGCAGTGCCCGAAAAAAAGTAACTATGGACCAGTGGAGTGGTGAAAGTGTAGTGTACCGCACAGAGGACCGTATGCAACAAGAGCTCCGGTGATGATCAGCCTAGAGAAATCTCATCCTTTCCAAGGCTTCGGACAGGTGTTCGGTTTAGAAGAAGCCGCACCTGCAGCTGGATTCCGCACTAGAACCACCGCTAGTGCTGCGGAGTCGCGGTAACTAACCGCTTCTTCGTGTCTTCATCGGACGTAACAAAAACAAAGCAACCACAGTACACAGTGCACAGTGGCACACAAATATACGTACACACACACGCTCCTCAAGCAGAATCTCGCACAAGCTGCCTCATGATGGCAGAGTGCAACAGTAGGCACGGCTACAGCAGTTGTAGCAATCGACACAGAAAGATGTCCCTGCTATGGCTCTTACTGATGATATGTGCCTTCAGCGGGGACAGTGGTGGAGGAGGAGGGCCCGGAGGGTTCTTGAGGTTGGCGGTGGCAGAACATGTGCGAGAGTTGGAGGTGTCGGAGGGTGTACCGATCGGTCACCAGATTGGCTTTATCGGTGAGTTCCTGCACGATGACAGCGGTGACAGTGGGCCACCGTATCTAATCGTGCCCGTACCAGGCAGTGCAGTCGACACGGATCTAGCCATCGACCATACGACGGGCGAGATACGAACGAAGGTGGCACTGGACCGAGAAAATCGCTCATCCTACTCACTGGTCGCCATACCGCTCAGTGGCGAAAACGTGCGTGTAGTGGTACGCGTCCTGGACGAGAACGACAACGCACCTACTTTCCCGACGCCCCTCATGAGCATCGAGTTCCCGGAGAATACACCGCGGGACGTGAAGCGCACGCTGAATCCGGCACGAGACGCGGATCTCGGGCGCTACAACACGCAGCGGTATAGTATCGTGTCGGGCAACGTGAACAATGCGTTCCGGTTATCGTCGCACCGTGAGCGCGATGGCGTGCTCTATCTGGACCTGCAGATCAATGGGTTTCTGGATCGGGAAACAACGCCCGCCTACAGTCTGGTGGTGGAAGCGTTGGACGGTGGCAGTCCGCCGCTCCGTGGCCAGATGACGGTCAACATCACGATCCAGGACGTGAACGACAATCAACCGATCTTCAATCAGAGCCGGTACTTTGCGACCGTTCCGGAGAACGCCACGCTCGGGACGACCGTGCTGCAGGTGTACGCCACGGATCAGGATGCGGGTGAGAACGGACAGGTGGAGTACGCCATCAATCGGCGACAGAGTGACAAGGAGCAGATGTTCCGGATCGATCCCGCCACCGGGCTTATCTCCGTCAACAAACCGCTCGACTTCGAGACGCGCGAACTGCACGAACTGGTAGTGGTGGCAAAGGACCGCGGGATGCAACCACTGGAGACGACGGCATTTGTGTCGATACGGGTGACGGACGTGAACGACAATCAGCCGATCATCAATGTGATCTTTCTCAGCGATGACGCCACGCCGAAGATCTCTGAGTCGGCCCAACCGGGTGAGTTCGTCGCACGTATCTCCGTTAACGATCCCGACTCGCGCACGGAGTACTCCAACGTCAACGTGACACTGTCCGGTGGTGAGGGTCACTTTGGACTGACGACGCGCGACAACATCATCTATCTGGTGATCGTGTCGCTGCCGCTCGATCGCGAAATCAAACCAAACTACACGCTCAGTGTCATTGCAACCGATACCGGCAATCCGCCGCTGCATGCGGCCAAGGATATCTTCCTCACCGTGACCGACATCAACGACAATGCGCCCGAGTTCGAGAAGGACGTGTACCACGCGAACGTGATGGAAGTGGCCGATCCGGGTACTTCCGTCATCCAGGTAACTGCGGTCGATCGCGACGAGGGCAACAACTCGGCGATCGTCTACTCGCTGCTCGACACACCGGACACGCACTCGCACTGGTTTCAGATCGATAGCCACTCGGGACTCATCACGACTCGGGCACACATCGACTGCGAAACCGACCCGGTGCCACAGCTGATCGTCATGGCGCAGGACAACGGACGACCGCCACTCTCCTCCACCGGTACCGTGCTCGTCACGATACACGATGTCAACGACAACGAGCCCATCTTCGACCAGAGTTTCTACAACGTCTCCGTGGCAGAGAACGAATCCAAAGGACGCTGCATTCTAAAGGTAAGTTCTGTCGATCCGAACCGGCACCATTAGTCTACCAGCATGTATTAGCGTGACGAGCACAAACACACCGACACCGACGGGATGATAATAACTGGCTTTGCACGCTGATAGTGCCCGATGGCACAGACCGAAGCTACTGGTTGTTGTTCGCTGTCGTCCGCCTTTCCCGGCGACCGTCTGCCCGAAGGCTGTAGGTTTCTTCAGATTTCTTCGCTCGCTCCGCCGTGCACGCCCAGGAACGCGATCATCACCATCATTTTTTGTCTCTTGCTTTCCCGCCCATGTCCCGTGTGTCTGTAGAATACGAGAGGTGCGTTGTCGTCTATGCTCGAGGGCAACATTTTGCCGTTGCGATCTGGAACGGTGGATCCCGCGATCGATCGTTTGTGATGAATTGGTTCTTATCGTGCAAATTTGACGGCTCATTGCGCACAATCGCGCGATAAAATTAACATGATCATCACAATTCCCTTGCTACGTACAATTTTCCAACTTCCGACGTAATATGGAAGCTTTTTGTAGCTTATTTTTAGGGTTTTTTTGCGCTACGATTGTTGTTTGTGAGTCTTGAAGGCCCAAGTCAACCCACTGAACTTTGAAATTCCGATCTAGCCGGCAGACCCGCTAGATCACACATTTTCCCCTGCCTGCCCGCAAAGTTGGGGAGAAGAAAAAGAAGGCAACGTAAGGAGATCTTAGCATCGTAGGGTTTGAGCTTGTGATGAGAGAGGAACGATCGATTGAGCAGAATGTGTAAAGGCAGCTAAAGCTAGCGTTCGAGCAGCTGAAAGTGGGAGCAAAAGTGATCGCTTCCGAGCAAGATGTGTGTACGTGCTAGATGCAAAGGATGTGTGTGAGTGTATGTTTTTTTTTACCTCTGGTTTCACCTACACAACCGAGATCGCGCTACTGATCGCTAGCACAGCACAACTACCAGCATAAAACTATGTTTTGTAAATGTGTATTTGTATGGGGAGAAGGTCTCCACGGGGCTGGGGCTTGCAAGATCTCGGGATGAGAAGAGAGCGAAACTCGTTTTTCTCCCTTTCCCCATCCGCATCCCACCTAAAAGCGCAGTTATTCGTTCGCGCAGTTCGCTCTCGAAACATTCCCTTCACACTTGGTTTACACGGTTCGGCACCAGGAAAAATTCTACTCTCGTGGCCACCGGCGAGATTGGCATCGGTCTCTTCAGCCTTGCTACCCCTTCCCGTCCCGAATCATTCCATTCCTATCGGCACCCCGACCCTCACACACTTTACCCGCGAACGGTACACAACCACCATTAAGCAATCGCACTGGATTGACCTCATGAGCTTTGCAATGGACCATGCTACCATCGATGTGTGTGTGTGTGTGTACTGGAGCTTTTTAATGGTCCAGGTTGTGGTTCTTTCTCCATTTCTTGTTCTCTTTCTCGCTCTCTCGTTCGAGCGCGCGCGCACGCTCACGATCGCTTTCGCGTTGGCATGTGGCATCGCCTTAAAGTGGCACCGAAAGCGAGGCGGTGTATACGTGTAGGAAGCAAAGTGGACCTGAAGAGGCCATCTATCCCGCGATGTGCTGCGATGTGCCACCTCACATACCAGAGGATTCCGGAACCTCCACCCTTTCTCCTCCGTTTCACTCATCCTCTCCGCCTCCGATACAGGAAAAATTACCTTTTATAACAAAACCCCAAGCAAACGTGTAGCACGTTATTTCTTTCAGCGTTTTTCGCTTTTCTGGCTGGCTCTCTGGCTGGCTGGCCGCTGCTAGCGTTGCTCTCTTTTTCCCCTTCAATGGAACGTCACCCATTGCGCTCTCTCTCTTTCTCTTTCTCTCTCTCTCTCCCTCTCGATCGCTTGGTTGACGGAGACCCTTCACTCCCATGCCCGATTCCACCATCACAGCATCGTCCTGTGCGACGAGACGGGCACCTTGCCCGCCTTCAACGAGATGCGTGTCGTTGTTTTTTTGCGCCTTCATTCTTCTGCGGGCTTTTGAATTGTTGTTCACATTTTTTCGTTTTGTTTCCTTTGGCCTCCGCTTTCCGTTCCGTTCCGTTCCGTTCTGCGTTGTCGAGAGTGTACCATGAAAGCGAAAAGGGCAACGGAGAAAAGCTTGGGCTGAATTTTACGTGTGAGGGATGAGACAGACACTCATTGCCTGCCGTCGGGGTGCGCTGCTGAACTGAAGGGTGAAGGCGCTATTGATTGTTGGTGGTTATTGATCCGGTCAGGGTGAGAGATCTTCTATTTGTTTTTGAATAAATACACACCTGATTCGAGAACTAAGCTAGTTTAATTGTTATTTTTCTTTTTGAATATAATTCAATCAAAGCTCCCATTACCATCTCTGTGTTCCTCGCACACTCAGATCATGCAATTCACATGATCAAGTTGTTTCTCCATCTTCTGGTATTTGTTTTTGTTTAAAGAGAAATTTCTTTGATTTAAAAAAAAACATCTCCTCTAATTTAGTTGTTTTATTAAACGTAGTTTATTTTACGAAAATGTAACAACAATGAACTCATTTTATTTTTAATTAATCACCAACCGGAACAGAAGGTCAGGTGGGAAAACGCGGCGCGACAGTTAATCTGCTGTAATGCGCGCGCACCCTGGTAGACCCGCGAAGGCGAGGGAGGCCACGAAAGTGTGAGGGTAAAAAGGATGCAATGTGAAATTTTTACCTTTGCACATACCATCACGCGGCCGCATACCCGTTCGCCAGCCTGCTCAGTCACACCTTATGACCACTGATCGACCAAAGCCAGCTTCTTGTTGCTGCTTTTTTGTTATTACATTTTTTTAGGCTACCACCATTGCTTTCCTTCTATTGCCAGCCCCTACCAAATGTCACCAAAAATCCTTCCCGGTCAGTTCGAGTGAAACAGAGAGGAAGGAAACGTGGTGGTCGGGATGGAAACCGGGATAAAGCAGAGGGGGAGTCCGTTTCAAGATCGGTGAACCGATTTATTTAGTCCTGTGTGTGTTCTCGTTCGCCAGTGCAGCTTTTTGTTGTTGCTTTTGTTGGTTTGTGTTGTTACTTGGTTTTGTTCTTGGCCTCCGTGCTGTGGCTCAGTTTTAATTCTGATTTCTCGTTTATTTCGTCGTTTCATCGTCGTGTCTCGTCTCGTTTCGATTGATGCCACAGCGTTCTCCTCGGATCTTGGAGCATTCGGACGGCGAGAGGGAAGCTCGTTCGTTCGTTTGTTTCGACTGTCCCAGTAGGATTCGCAAAGAGACAAATGTGTGAGCGGGTTGGTTGCAATGTGTGGTTGGTAGTGCAAGAACAGAAAGACGCAAAAACAAATGGACCACATGAACACAAAAAAAAAAAATATATATATATATATATGGAAAATACATACACTCCAGGGCATCCCGATGATTGGCAGTAAAACTGTTCGAGCTAATGATGCTTGACTTTTCCTTTTCGTCAACCCCGTAAACTGGATCGCGGCGACGAAAGATTTCCTGTCGCGTGGGGAGAACAGTCGGAATGGGGGGAGGAAGGGGGGAGGGGATCGTGCAGGACACATTTATATTTCCGGGAGACTACTGGCATTCTGGCTGTGAGTTGGACGGAGGTTGACGGTGGGAAGGACGGATACACAAGCTGCCCACCCGTCGTTCAATTCGGAGCTCACTTGTTTTTTGTCTCTTTTGTTTGCTTCCCTCCGCCAATGTGGCCGGTTGCGATTATCATACCTTATTCGTTGCCTCGATTTGAAAGGTGAAAATTGGCCACCAATCACCAGCCAAAGCACACACACACATATATATATATATATACTGATCCAATGTCCACATCCCGGGTGCAGGCGTGAAAACGGAACGCAGCTCGAGACCTCACAGCAATTTGGTCCTTAGAATGCGTTGCGTTCTGGTGGAACGGAAACAGAGGGAGCGAGAGCGAGAGAAAGACAGGGAGACCGGCTTTTGATGTTTTTAATGGTCACGATAATGTTGGGTGAAAGAGAGAGTAAGTAAGAAAGAGTGAGAGAGAGACAGCGAGCGTGAAGCGACGGTACAGGTTCGTTTCTAATGATAATGCACACTATGCAGTAGACAACACGTGACACCTACGCCCAGGTTACAATTCTATTTGTTGGCCTTGTTAACGAGCCTGCGCGTGCTGGGGGAAAATTCGCTTCGCACCGTTCGGCACACTACTTTGTAGCCCACGTGTGCCTGCCGCCTGCCTAGCAAAGAGCGTACGTCGCTGCCGATGACGACAAGACGAGACGAACGCGGGACATCATCTATCGACCCTGGACGAATGTGTGTGTGTGTGTGTGTGTGTGTGTGTGTGTGTGTGTGTGTGTGTGTGTGTGTACGACGCCCCCGGTTCAGCAGATTCAGGCCATCGATCACCATCGCCCCGTTCGGCCGTGTCGTGTTCGGGATGTTCGTGTTTCGTGGCCCTCCTTCACCACTGGGTCGTTTGTGCTGCGTTTCCACTACATGGCGGCACATTGCGCGATGTACTTTCCCTTCCCCCTACTTGCACCAAGGGATTCCTCCACTCTAACGGAGCGCTTGTGATGATGCATCCTTGTAGCGTTCAGAACGAACGACATTTTCTATGGCGTGTTATGTACGGAACACAACCGGCACAAACCACGCCGCCACGTAACCCACCCTTTCCGAAACCGAACTGGAATGTACCTGACAACGACAACGACTCGTGGTTTGCTGTGTGAGCGATCAATTCTCTAAGTGTTTTGTCACGGAAATGCGAGACCTATTTCTGTAGCACTCAACATTTGTTATTATGTGGCAAAAATTGTCGAAACTTTCTAACGCTTGAGACAATATTGTTAACTTTGTTCTCTTATGCGTCATCTTCTTGAAATCCAGTTTTTTTTATTATGATTCAATTATAGTTGAAACATTCGTAAAACGTATATTCGTATCTTCGATCGAGGAAACGGGAATAAGAGCAGCAAACAAGTTCACCCTAGCGGTGAAGCCTACCGTGCCCGATATGGCGATGGGAGTTCGGCCGATGATCGTAGCACAGGACGAATTATGAAGTGATCTGGAATTCAGTCGCGGACGTCACGTCGAAGAGACGTACCGTGGCGATAGCATTTCATTTATTATTCCCTAGCATGTTGCCCGTTTTCCCGTATTTGCGTCTGAATGACAGCTCTCGATGACATATTTTGGTATCGGTACATTTCAACGACATTGTTGTCGTTCTCCCATGGGCTGGCGGGCTGTGGGTATGGGCATCAGAGTCAGTCTTAAAAGCGATCCGATTTTGATCTTCGCCCGTCATACTCACGGAGGACGGAGCACAAGGGGGACAGACAAAAAACAAGCTTGCGACGCGGTGAAGCTGACGACAACCTGAGACGACGACGACGACGACCGGGGCGCTGGGTGGGATTTTAATTGAGCGTAACCTCCCCGAGGTCTACGGCACCGCGTAGGGGTCGGGTGGCATGAACGACTCGGTCGCCCTTGTTCTCCCAGTTTGCTCCAGCCTGTTTGAGTCCAACCCCGTCCCGCGAACCTGATTACAATCAAGTGATAGGCACTGAGGCACCATATCCATGAACATCTACCGATCGTCGCATTTAGCAGAGGGCAGGTGGCAAGGGGCGCCGCATGGCAGAAGAGAAAAATAGAGACAGGGCTTTTCAGCTCTGCGAGAGATAGTGAAGCAAAGGAAAAAAGCAACTAAAAATCCCCCCTGTGCTGAACGTAGATTTAGCGCGGACTTCAGAATAGCGCGAGGAACCTCTTCACAATGACTCAGGCTCCGATCAGGGAAGGATCGGATGTACGTCGGATTGCGGATCAGAACTACAAATGTGGCCTTTTAAGTGACACAAGCTGCCCCGTGCCGGATGGCCCGTGCGAATCCAGCCACGATCCGAGCACTCCGAGTGGCGATCGGTGATCGATGGAGGCGACAACGACGTCAATCGATGTTGCAGCAGGACGCTTGTGTTGATAAAATAGTTGACAAGCCGCGACGATTGCGACCAATCGCTGTGATGCAGGCTCTGGAAGCAAATGTATGGGATTGATAGGCGGTCCCGGTTCCGGTCCGGTTTTGAGGATGACATTGAAAATGTCGACGGGATGCCGTCCCACCGAGAGTGCATCGAACGATCGAATGTGGTGTTCTGTCCACCCCAAGCTGCCCGTACGCGTTCCATTGGGGAATGGGTCACAGGGGTTTGCGGATGATGTATCCGAGAGATAAATTTATAATCATTTATCCATCATCTTCTGAATTTGATGTCCGTTGACGGTCGATCGATCGATCGATCGATCCATCGGGCCGACAATTTGTGGTCACCCAACACGAAGCCCTGCCCGAGCCTTCCTGGTGTGCATGGTTGGAACCTTCGGATGATACGTCTCGCTGTTAATCACATACAAACACACACTCACACACCCCCTCATGTACCACGATTGATGGTCAAACAAGGAAATCGATACTTTCCGTCAGTGAGAACGAGTGAAGGTCGGCGTGGAAGGAAAAGACAGACTTCAATTCCAATGCATTGATCGCGAGTACGGATTGCATATCAACTCCGGCCGGATGTCTTTTCGAATTCAAACACTCGAACATGGACGTACGTGTGAATTATTTCACCAAACTTTGTTGCAGACGCGTTATTATAAATCTTTGCTCCATGAATTTCAGAATCAAACAGACACGTTCGTGGCTGAAACAAAATCTGAATCGCCTTGGCAAACCGCCTTGACCCTCCTGACCCGAGGGTTCATCGCTTAAACCAGCGAGTCTTGACTGACTTTGACATCCAGCGGAGCAAAACACACACACACAAACAGTATAAAAACCGGCGACGACCCTCATGTCCTGCTGTTGGTTCATTATCGTATTTTTACCATCATCGTTTACCAGAAAGTTTGCATTTCCCAGGGAAAATATGCCTCTGAAAACATACTGAGGCACATACGGAAGAACAAACTTACCGAAAAAAAGCAAAAGAAGATCGAAACCGTTTCATTGGAACAGCGACCGTTCGTTAGTCTCCTGCGATCGAGTTTCCAGGAATGGGAAGGATCATCCGTTTTAAACGTGCAGGGCAGAAGGAGAAGCACAGGTGCCGCATCCCACGGCGAGCACAGGAGTCCAATTAAACGTAAATTGCAATTCGAAAATGAATTCACGAAAATGTGTGTGCGAGTGCGCGCGCGCGCGCACTCCCGTTTGCACACACAGCAGAAGAATGGGATTTGTCGGGACTGACAAAAGGACAGCCACCGGATTCTCGGTCGCCGCCTTTTTGTGTTTTCGTTTTCTTTTTTTCGTACTCGTACCGTTTTTGTTTTCGCTGTTTATCTCCAGAGTTTGGACTCCGGCCAGTCCTGAAAAGATTAGACGTGGTAGATAATGGGAGCCCCCGGTCCGAGCGACCGGGTCTCGGGGCAAAACCGATCAAATCACACGCTCGTCAAGCTGGCGGACAATGCAACCGCCGAAAATTGTTCATGAAGGCGCGGTACGATTCAAGAACTCCATTCAAAAGCCAGCGACGAAAAGGACCTTCGTTTTACATTTCGCGTTCCGCGGGTAGCGCTGCAGATATGACGACGGTCCACATCAGTACTCTGTGCGCGAACCGCGAACGGTTGTGCCACGGTGTGACGGTGACGATAATTTATTTACTTTTGGCAACGAAACCTATCACGGGAGGGAACGAAATTTGAATACACATCCCTCGGTGGTTTCGCTTCGTTCAGCGACGTTTCGGGCCTGTCAACGCAGCAACGAGCAGCATCAGCAGCAACAGCAGCTCCAGAGGATCAAAGCATGTGTGCAGAGGGTTTTTTTTCGGAAATTGATTGGTATTTTGGCTTTCCTGGGAAGTATCAAACAAGAGGGACGAAGGATACTTGCAGTTTTGTGTCCGATCCATTCTCTTCCCTTCTCTTCCAATTGGTAGCAACAATCGGAACGATCTGGCTCTCGGGAGCTGGGTCTTTCGTCCTTTCGTTTTTATTCGGAAAGATGTAAGCTCCAATTCTCGGGGCTGAAATTACGCAAACCGTTTTGCTCCCCTCGTCTGCATATCAGTGGCTTCGGTTTCGCTGCATCAGTTACAGACTACTTTGATTTGTTTTGGTTTTGTTTCGGCAGGCGATTCGATTCGGTAATAGAGCATCATTCGAAAAAGGGCCAATTTGCATTCGCCCGTGCGCGCGCACACATACATACACATTCACGGGGCTGAAGATTTCAATTGAAATTGCATTTCGTCAGTTTGCCCGAAATTTCCATACGTATCAAGAGGCTGCAATCTCGTGCCGTGTGCTAAGCCGTAGCTGCCAAAGACAATGATGTATTTCTTCTCCGCCACTCAACAGACCAAAGCGGCAAACGGGAGACCGTTTCGTCGTCTGCACACGTATAGGATCATGCGAGGTAAAAGCGTAATCACGCGATCAAGGCCCAGCCCGGGAACGGGAACTTTTCGTGGTGCGCGCATGTCGCCGCCGTTCGTCCTTTGATGCATTATGTTGAACGTGATTTGACCGGCCATTTACATACGTGGAAATTGGGCAAAACGATAACCATGTATCCATACCAACGAGCGGTTCTTGCATTTAAGAGCAGCTGTCATTGGACAATGGCGATGTAAACCATAATCATGGAAGGTCTTATGGATTCTATTTAGAATAGCGATCGCTTTTAAAATATGTTGTCGATTTCTGGAAGCATCATGGTTCGTTGTGTGAAATGTGTTGAAAATACTAAAACTTTTAAAGGTATTTATTTAATGTAAACACATGTCTAAACGTTAGTCGGAACAAAACGTATTCGCTGTATTGTATATGATGCATTGCTAACTTTTTCAGCAATTTACAGTACCGTCAAACCACATCGTCCTATATTTATTTAGTACTTATGTTATTTTGCCTCAGCTTGCAAACGAAGCTCAAACTCGAAGTGAAGCTTTATTTTTTATGTGGTTCTTCATACATGCAGTCGCCCGTCTTTGAGTGACTTCGCTCACTCGTTCGCTCGTTTCGATTTACGATTGACGTTGAAGATAGATTTCAAAAGTTTACATTTTGCTTCGCCGGTGCCTGCACCCTGTATGTATGTATGTTCGTTTTTTAATTTTTTGTGTGTTTTGGTACACGTTCAATTTTGGTATGGTTTGGTTGTATCGCAAACCCACCGTTTTGTCTGGTGATGTGCTCCACCGTTGTTTCCGGTTGGATGGTCCTCCAGAGTGCGGGTTTTTCGCGAATTTGGATGCCATTTTTGTTTTTTTTTTGTTTTTGCGCCACTGTGCCCTTGTCCACGGCGTGTTCTGCCGTTTTGTGCGTCTTCACCACTTCACCGTTTGTACGTACATTTCCTTTTGATAATTTTGCTTATTATGCTACATTCGCGAGATGTCAACCGAACTGAACGATTCCGATGCCGATCTGTCCCATCATACTGCAGCCTACGGCAGCGGTGGTGGTCACCAGGCATGTCGATCCGCCGCCACGCAGGCGTTTATCCCAAAGCATTCGTTGGTTTCGCATGCCGCTTGATCTCAAGGGGGTCTCGGAATTTTTGTTTTCCTTCCTCTCTGAATCTCTCACCCTGTTTCTCTCTTTCTTTCATTTAGTCGTACAGAATCGTTGCGGCATCTCAGTTCGGGTGTCAGTTTTTGTTTTACTTCTGCTACATCGATCGACGGCTGTTGGATAATGTTGTGCCGTTTTTTTTTCTTCGTTTTTTACATTCTGGATTTGTTACTGTGGCAATGTGCAGCCTGCGCCAATTGGGGTTTTCTTATTTTCCTGTCGCTGTAGATGACCATTCCGTGGCACATTTCTGTACTTCTGAATTCTTTTCGGAAATGTTTAAATCCCAAACAATTTAACGAACCGGGTGGGTCGCATTCAAATTGAACTCCAGTACTAACCGATCCGTACGTAAACTAAATTGTTAAGACTTTTGAAGAATGCAAAAGTGTAAAGCTTTGCTTGCCGGAAAGAGCGATAGGTTTATTATGCATCAACATGGTTCGGCTGAAACCATTTCACGATCTATGGGAGACACTTTATCCGAGTTCCCCGCAGCAAATAAATAAACACTGCAAGGAATACAATTTTTGGCCAATTTCAAAAGTATGCTTCTTGCAAAAGTCAAGGAAAACGCGCACATGCGTACACTAAGAACAAGGACATTGGCCAATTTAGTAAAGTATTCTTCAACTTGCCCCATGTATAGTTTCTTCCTTTCGAATACCACGCATACCTTGCGGCCAAAAATGCGAACCGTTCGGGATGTCACAGTGCTGCAACTGGACACCGCAAGCGTGGATTAAAGCCGCGCTCGTCCTTTTTAAGTACGTGATAATGTTAATCGTCGTAGCCGCAGACCCTCTTCCTTCTTCTTCCCTCCCAACCCCTCCCACCGGCAATGATGCCCGCAAGCGATGAGATTATGTTAGTGTAATCGATTGCGTAATGCGACGGCCCGTCCTTCTTTTGCACACGTATGCATAAGCAAGACCGCTGATCGATCGGAGACGAAGACGATGAGAAAATTAAAATAGCTGCAGGCGACGAACGTCCCAAACGCGAACACACTCACTGGAGCACAGATAAAAAAGGGAAAAAGAAAACCCGTACGCACACGCACACACACTAACGCCCGTATACAGTAAAGTAACCAATAAAAATAATTACAATAAAGCAGCAGCATATCGGCTTCTGCTATCGAAATCGAAATGACTCATTAAAGCTCTGTTTATAATTCACCTGAGGAGAAACCCAGCGGTTGTCCATCCGAACCCAATCCGATACGATCGAACATACGATCGGTGTACGAATGATGGAAGGACGCAAGCGGAGTGGAGAAAATAGCCACCGGCGATCGGTAGCAAAAGGTGGTAGCGTCTGCGAGAGGAAGGCACGTACGCGCGAAGGGCAAAGAAAAGGCGATGGCGATAGTGATCGAAATCTTGCGTATGATTTCCGCATGTATATAATTTGACAATCGTCAAGTAATCATCAAATTCTGCTTTGATACGCCATAGTCTTCTCCTGCTGGTGCTGGTGTTGCTGCTGCTACCGCTTTATCTCAAAGCCAGAAGAGTGGATGATGAAAGATATCGATCGAAGTATAAACAGAGTGCAGCCTACTGTGTACTTGCAACGTTGCGTATCCCTACGATTTTTCTGACAGCTCGCCCCACGAGGATATCGGCTGGCCTGTGTGGCTGTGCTGCGGTTTCTCGTTCTTGTTTTTACGATTTTTTAGTTTCCTTTGGCCCTATCAATGATGTTTTTGATGCGTTTTCGGTCAGTTCAGCTCAGCGCAGGAGCGCAAACGGGAACGAATACCGTGCTATTTTCGCTCCTTTTGCTTCGTTACGCCGTGAAGTTTTCCTCGCGGGCTTCGGCACGGTAGTCTCTGCCCCATGGCTACGTGCGCGCGTCCTCAAGTGTGTGTGTGTGTGTGTATTTTGGATCCCTGATATGTTTCTTCGCACGAAATGATATTTCTCCATTAAGGTGTCCTCCGTGGTCCGTCCGTTTTCCGTCGTCGTCGATGTCTTTCCGAGTAGGCAAATGCTCCGGCTCCACTTTAGGGTACGGAAGCGTGAGCAGAAGCGTCTCGGAGTGGACACCGAAACAAAAAAAAACATGTAATTTTACACATCCTCACTCTCATTTTGAGCCATTATCTGATCGGACACTGTGCGCCATGCGTAGCATGAGCATTCGCATGTTTGTGCTATCTATTACACTTCGCGTCCGCTGGAAATTGTGTTCGTTCAATCGTAACCAAAATCTTAACGATCAACAAGGCATGGTAACGTTTACAGCTATCTGAATCTGAATGCACGTGTCAGAAGTGATCTTTTTTTGAGCTCATTACATGCGACACAATTGACTGCTGGTTGACGTAGCAAACAAGGCAAATACACTCAACGCATCCTGAAGAAAAAAAACGGATAATCGATATGAATTAAATTTCTTTATTGAACCAATTGTGTTTCAGCTAAATACAGCTACACAAAAGTTTACCTGAAGTTCAAGGTTCGTCGCTTTTCGTCCCACTTCTAAGTCTCTTTCATGCGCTTTCTTCTCCTCCAACCTAAAGTCGGATCACGTTTCGCGTCGCCGGTCGGCGATGAGCTTGCGCTCCGCGATCGGATCGTATTTTCAGAATTTTCTGCCTTCCCACTCTCCACTCTCATTTTTCTTCCTGCAAACCTCCAACTCAAGCACGGCCGACAGACTATCTCTCAACTCTGCTGCCATCCTTTGTGGAACAATGTGGCCAGGCTCGAGTTCCATTCCTTCCCGGCACACTCCGCACCCTTTTTGTTCACATCATCCGCGCTCGGGCCTTTTGTGAAGTCATCGGCCAATATGTATGCCTGAGTATGTGTTCGTACGCGCGTATATGCGCCGAACATAAACCTAGTAATCACTCGGTTTGTACGATTCCACCAGTGTTCGGAGAGTACTCCTGGAAGCGGGTGGAAGCGGGAATGTAAAATTAAAACCTAAGCAACCGAATCTCGACCCCAACGGACTCACGCTTCAGTCGTTCGGATGGGGTCAGCGCAAATTCTCGTGCCCTTCCTATGAGGAGGATCTTTCGTTCGGGCACGACTCGTTTTAAAACGCGTTCGTGTCTGTTTGAAAATTCAATCCCAAGATGATTCCCAAGATCCCAGCGTACCAGTATGGCTGCATTTGTCACACGACTCTTCTGCCTCAGACCAGGATTTTTTTTTGTTTTGCCTGTTTGTCGGTTGGTAAATTATTTCCCACCAATACATTCCCATTGTAAAGCAAACTTCTTAGGTTAACTTTTATCACCCAATTTCTCCGCAACGATCACTCGCTGACGTCAATACGGCTTTTGATGGTCTGAATTGTTTCAACAAAACCAACATTCGTTCGCTCGAAGTAACTAAGCAACCCCACCTGACACACACTCACACGACATAGACGCAGAGCGATTAGGATCACTAGCGTCCGATCTCGATTACACGGAATGTTTTATGTGAGGTTAGGCCGCGGTCGTTTTGCGTCGGCGGCGAACTATCAAGCCTTCCTCTTCGTCGCCGCTATCGATCGTGCAATGAACGTGCCATCAGGTCGGCGAGAGCGGAAGGGGCAAGCAGAAGGGATAATTTCTGTTTAATTTGCTGCGCCAACATTTCGGCCGTGGAACTTCAAACGTGTTGGTAATAACTGTAAATTAGTGACCCCCGGGACGGAAAAGGGAGATGAGGGTAGTTTCCAGACACGGAAGAAAGGAGCCGAGTGGGATATTAGTGTGCGCAGGAGGTGTAATAAATCATTGTGATGGTAGCGCCATGGTAGCAGGCCGCGAAAAGCACGATCGCTTCGAAACCGGACGAGCAAGTGAAAAGAAAAAAATGAAAACCCTGAATTAAAATGCACGCAAAAACAAATCCTGACCGATTTTTTTTTAGAAGAATTGGCAACGTAAATTGCACACATCTCCTCTGTGCGACGGAGGAAATGTCGAAGCAATTTTAGACGCGATCGGCCTTTCATGAGAGACATTTTTTCCGCATACCTTCCATGTAGCAAGCGGACCTAGCTGAGTTTTCGGGGAAGAGCGAACACAAGTTTAACGAGTCATCTCGAGCGAGCGAAGGCGTTCCGGGGCTCCGTTTGAATGGAGTTCAAACGGTTTCGGTGGTGGTGGGGCGTGAGAAATGAATTTTATATCTCAAAAAACGCACCTACCTTACGGACTTTACGGAACAAAGCCGGTGGAAAGTAGTCTTGTGCACAATAATAAGACCGTGACGTACGTTTACGGCTAGCTCATCCAAGCAATGTGCAACCTCATCCGTTAAGGAACATTGATGGAAGAATTCGAAAACTGTGTCACAAGGCACAGGCCCAATCGCCCCAAATGCACCCAGCCGCGCTGGGAATCCAAATAATACTTTGCACGGAAGCAGCATGATCGTTAGAATTTGAGCGTCACGATTAAACGAACTACCACGCTTCGATCGCATTCCAGCTGGAAAAATATTTTACTACAAACACGACTCCCAGATTGCATAGCTATCGTGCGTATAGATAAATAACTGTATCAACAATTATATCATTCCTCTTTTCTCTTCTTTTCCTCCAGGTATGTACGACGGAATCGATATAAGACGATACGCTTTATTACAAGCCACATCAAGTTGCGTAAGTTTACCAGCATTGATTTCCGATTAGCATAAGCCAGTCGAACGTGCAAACACTTACAACGCGCCATAATTAAAATAAACCGTCACTCGCATTCTCCGCTCTCGAGGGGAGCAGCAAAACCACCTCTGGGACGTACCGCGGACATATTTATCTAAATTAAACATAGCACGATCGTTCGATCCTGCCTTTTCAAATACCTCATTTGCATAGCTCTGCGAGGGCATACATATTTCGATCGTTCGCTTCCTTTTCACACCTCGGAGCGCGTTGAGATGTGGAAAAGTGAAATTCGATTTTCGCAAAAAAAAAAAAGGAGCATCAGAAAGAGAGGAAGGAAAAGCCGTGTGAATTTTAACTGCCTCGCAAAACACGCCATTCCCTTCCTGCGTCCTTCGCTCGCAGCGGTCGAACCCTTCCGGAGCTACCGAAACTTGAGCCGCGCATACATGCACGCGTACGACAGCCCCAAACCTGGCAGCGCGGTATAAATAATGAACACTTTCTAACACCGACAAGGGTCCAACGATTCGCACCGGGGGCCCAACCAGCTGACAATCTGCGACAACGCTTTGCCGCTTTGCTCCTAGCAAGTGCTGGATCCTAACCGGCAGCAAGTAGAAAGTCGACTTTGTCATCGCAGAGACTAGCAGAGACTTCCCGAGGCGCAACGCGTCGCTGATCATCTCTCCAACGTCCAACCGTTGCCGTTGCTTGGACAGTCGCGCGCTGTTCGTGGATGTCGTTTGCCCACACGATTACCCACGAGTGTCGCGATTTTATCCACGCGAATGTTCCTTCGAATGTCCACAACCATATGTAAAGAGCGCCCCTTGCTTCTCTTGACGATTTGTCGTTTCTCGGCACCGGCACTCCACCACAAACCGGTCCGGTGGAGTTTTAGCTTCACCGTGGACGGTTCCTGATTTATTCAGCCTTATGTTAATATGATTACGACACCACACAAGCAAAGCTGTTTTCGCTCTCGCCGCTTTATGCACGGGGGATGGCCATATTTTGCGCACCAGTGAGTCTCCGAAATAGTCCAATCGCGCAATGATTGGGCCGACCGACCCATCGCCGCATCAGAAGTTCTTTTCCACTAGCACTGGCCGTTTTGCATGCCATCATTTGAGGCATTTCTTCCATCTCTTTTGTGGGCGAAAGTGCTTTCCATTTTCAACATATTCCCGCCGGGGGTGCTCGTTCCGACTCCGGGCTTATTCATATTATCATATACCTCGGTGTCCATGGACCATCTACGAAGGAGGGGAAGGGAACATAATCCGCTGTGCGCTTGCCATGTGTTTTTTCCCCTTTCGCAGCCTTGTACTTCTGGTTCTGATCTGGCGTCCAGTTCCATTTCGTTGCCTTTACACCTTTACACACGTTAATTATCCGATCGACGATAATGCGTTGAACAAGGATTTGAGCTTCGCTTTCTAATGCTCACACGGCAGTGATCTGGAAGAACCATCCGCTCGTGCTCGTCCGGGCACGGGTTAGGACCTGTTGCGCTTGATCGTGCAATTATCGGTACGGTTGTCCGGAAAGAGAAAGTCTTTCCAGCCTGCGTTCCTGCTGACCGGTGTAACAAAGTTGTAACCTTAAAAGGTATTTGGCGCCGCCTATCTTGCTGCACGGGGCATACGGGGTGAAGGTACATTGAATGTCGAACGAAAACAAAAGATCCTCGCGCGATAAACTCAATGCTCAGAACCTAACGTTGTCGTCAGCTTGAAAGAGTTGTTTCGTAAAACAATTATGTTTTTCGAAGTAATCAAGATGCGAAGCGTGCGGATGGAAAGTTGACGCCGGTTTGACGTCGATTTATCAACATATCCATCAATGTAAGGGTTAAAATGGTTGTTCATACTACGATTGTTTGTTAATATTTCAAATGTTTCGTTAAGTAGTTCACCGAAGTCACCACATCACATATCACATACACGCTTAGATAAACTTTCAGGGCACCGAATTTAGCTGCGAATATTGCAACACTTAGCATTGTAACTGACCCCTAACACGGACCTTCTGCAACACAGAAGATCCGGAAAGTAGTTAACTGTTTATGCAGAAACGATAGCTGCTGAGGATTAATTGATGGTAATACGTACCTGAAAGCATATACTAAGCAAAAGAACAAAAATAGCACTATCGGTAAGATATATATCTCATTTAACTCATTTAACTCATTTGATAAAGATAAAGGGAAGCTGCGGGATGTATTCCTGTGTGCCTGCGTGTGTCGACTTCGGAAGCGATAAAGCGGGAATGACACGACTGTGTTCACATAACTGTAATGTTTTATTTTTAAATGGTTCTTTTTTAATCAAATTGTTATTGTCAATAGTTGAAACTGGTGTATCGGTCAGTTAATGATTTTCGAAGTCAGATGGATAAGCAGAACGAAACAAGCCAAAATCGAGTTTGGAACTTTGTCATAAATCCTGCAACCTAGCCGTTTTTGCTATTGGTAAAAAGATTATGGTGGCGCGTGGTTATCGATCGTTATCATCAAATATTTTCCATCTTTTCGTCTTATTTCACATCCCAAGATGGTTCGATGACAAGGTCCATTCGCCTAGCCATTTTAACGGCATGTCCAATACCATCACTCCACAAATCACTTCCGCTGGCCGCATTTCCCATTTCTCATCAAAACTGTATTTTTATACAAAAACTACGGCGGCACTTTCTTTCGCCTCCCAAAGCTATCCACCGCAATGGTTTTCTCAGCATTGACCATTCTAAGCGGGAAGTTTCCGAGTGGGAAGTGACAACGGTGAGGCATTTTGTCACTTCCACGTGGTTCCCCTTGGGAGGTGAAATGGATGCTAGGCGCTGATGGGCAACATTTGACGATTTTTACCCTTTCTGCTCTGTTGGAGATTTGACACTCTATAAGTTTCCGGTGTTATTATCCACTGCCCGCGGTCGTCAGTAGCCTTTCACCACTCGCACAAGCTCGGGATTTCTAGCTACCGGGCTTTGGGGAAATGATTCCCCACAGTTGGGACTGTTTTCCGAATCCCCAGGCCCTGTGTTTCGGGGTCCAATAAATCGAGCGACCCATCAAGTTCTCCAAGGCAGCGGTGATGTGCGGTGTGTTAATTAGAAACGCGCATGTTTATACTTCAATTAAAACCGTCGTTCAAACGAGTTGCCGCCGGCTCCACGTCAGCGGTTTTGGGGTGGGTCCAGCGTAGGTAAAGTGAATCGAATTGTGGGAAACGTCCAAGCTGATGGATGTTCTGTCGCACATTCTGGAAGGGTTGTGTTTATTATTGTTTTCTTTGGGTATTGTTTGAGAGCTCACCCGCCGACTCACTCATTAGCGATATACGTTCATTGAATGATACCGCAATGGTAGCTGTTGCGCTCTTTCTTGGTGGCGCCCGGTGTGTCCGATTGGAAGAAAAGAAGCACACATTTCACGATAAAAATCAACTCTTAATGCGGTGCACCGGGAGCACCCGTTGGTACAGTGCTTACACTACAACTGTACCACTGGATCGAACGGACAGTGGGCTCATGTTGTGAGAGATTTTATTGCATCCTGCTGTGCAGTAGGCACTACCACCAAAACGTCTCCGAAACAGTGGTGAAAAGTTCGGCATATGTATGTTGGAAAATCAATCGAAACGGCGGTCCAACAAACATCCATCAGTAAGGCGTTTTTGGGAATGGAAAAGGTGGAACGCGCGCACCCTTAAATGCCTCATGCCTCGAAAAATCAAATAAACCGACCCGACCGACCGTCCGACCGACTTCCGTTTGCGGATTTTACATGCTCTCGGCGAGGCGTGGTGGCGATTGCCCATCTTGCATCTCCCACACAGTTCCGGGGAGATGGGAGAGGGTGTTGGAGGGATTTTATGTCCTTTTTTAGTGCGCTCTCTACAGTTCGGCCGCCTGGGAGGCTTGCCGCAGCCAGCCGCACGGAAGCCGCAGCCGCAATAAACACAATGCGAGAAAGGGCCGAGAAGGGATTATGAAGGAATGGCGTTTGAGCGACCCGTCCCGCGGCCTCACATTTCGGCTTGACTGATTTCGAATTGCCATTCGCATGGCGGTGGGTAGGTGGCAAGGATGCGCGGTAGGATGCGATCGCGATCTGAACATCACAACAATCTCGCAGCTCGCCAGCCGTAGCTGCCGATGGCAAAGATAAACCGCTGTGTGCCGCTGGCCACAAACCACCCCCCGGCAGGGTTTTGGACCCATGCGTCCGCTCATTTTTCGCAACTCGTTCGCCGAGCGCGTTTTATTGTGGTGCCCGTTCTTTTGTCTCTATTTCCATCTCACTCGCACCTGGGAACAACCCTAAATTTCGTGAGGTATTTTTTCGTAAAGTTTAATTCTTACCATGGCTGAGGTAAAACGGCGATGCCTTTCTTTCGATCGTTGTGGAAGCTACGCTCTTTCTCTCTCTCACTCTCTCACTCACACTCACTTCCTCTCTTTAGACAGCGATCAAGGGATCCAGGTCATACTGGTCACAATCGGAAGATGTGCGTTAAAGGAAAAGCGATCATCATCTCCCCAGTGATCTGCGCCAATCCACTGCGTGCGTCTTCAAAATAGAGTCACATTAAGATCGACATTCTGCTGCTTTGCGGATGGAGGTAAAAAGGCGGTGACGTTTCGAATCAAATGAGGCCGAACGGCGACGACAATGTCAAGATTTCGGCAATCTTGATGTAGCCTCTTTATTCGAAGCGGAAAACGGGAAGCATTCGAGATGAACAAAAATTTCAACAATAAATCCAGGAAATTAGTAGTGAGAGAGAGAGAGAGAGAGAGCATGCTAGTTGGGCAATAGTGACGGAGCAACAGGTTTTGTGCAACTACAAGACACAGAAATGTTAATTAATTAATTTTAATAAAAATAAAACAAGCCGACCGCAATAAACCCAAAACGACACAAACCACGAATCGGGCGCATGGTCTCTGTGGAATTATTTGTTGCCGCGTCCCGCGGTTGTTGAGATCGCAAATTTAATGTGGATTTACGTAAAGTTTTGGACCACTGGATTAGGCCAGACCCGGTTCGTGGGTTTTCACCGTCATCAGCCGAGATTTGGAGTTTGTTGATGGGGCTAATTAAACTAATTTTATGTCGAAAAGAGGACTTATTACCTCCCTTCCTTTGTTGTCATCTACCCCCTCACGGAGCAACCGAAGACTGTTTTGGAAACGGAACGTCAATGAGCAAATGTCATCGATCGACATTGAAAGGGCATCGTTGAGAGGACAGTTTTGTGTTTGTATGTAATTCACCGTACGATTCTGGCCCGTACGCGAAAAAAGAACGACGGAGAGTGATATATAATGAAGAAACCGGGGGGAGCCCGAAGTGCTTCCTTTGCGCGACCGGTAATGGATGAACGAAACCGATTGGGTCGTAAAGTTGTCATTTGCTCATCCACCGTACCGTACATACGTGTGCCTACGTCTCGGCGCGTCTCGTCCGCTTCTTTTGTCCACGTTGTCAAACGTTTAACAAGCACTTACTAAAATAATCGAGTTGTTGGACACCACCATCGCCACTAAGGCACCATCACCATTAACACGATTCCGTGATTCTCACGTGCCACATGGACGTGATGGTGGGAAACGGACGGCTTATAAATCATTGGCATTTATTCGAAAAATTGCATTAATAAATACACAGTCCGCACACACCGGTCCGGCGAAGGTAGGGAGGGTTTCCACCCCAAAAACAACCCACCTGTCACACCCTCCTGGCCATACTTTGCGGCGGCATCTGAGATCATCTCTAAGCGCGGCGACGTACGGTCGCCTTAATTCTCACCGTCGCGAGAATCCCACGGGACGGGCAAAGAACGCCGGAAAAAAGCAATACTCGTGCGACTCGCGCGGTATACTTTACCACCTCCAGGGAGAAGAGTGGTGCTTTCCCCGCCTCTGCCCCGCCTCCCCTTCGAACATCCCAACAATGGTGCGCAATTTTTGGCGGGTATTAAGAAAATTGTTTCCTTCTTTCGGTTAATTAATATCGACAAAAGCGCGAGAGCATCGCGAGGGTAGCAACGCAATCTTACCGGCGTGATCGCGATCTGTTAATGGAACTTGGGTTCCTTTCGACATATCCCTTTCTCTTTCTCTCTCTCTCTTCTCTCTCTATCTCTATCTCTCTCTATCTCTCTCACACACACACACACCTCCTCTCTCTCTCGCGCTCTTTCTACTCAAACTAGCGATTATCGATCCGAATTCTCATCCCGTGGCGGGCGTGAAGGGCGCCTCAGTCGGAAGAACGAACGGGATGAGCAGCAGCGAACGAACCATCCGAAAAATCCATCAGTCAGTAACTCAAACACCATTACCACGACAACGGGGCACCAGACCAATCCGGCCAATATCTCAATCCCACCGCCGCCGCAGCCGCTGCCTTTGCCAAGAGTGCCCTAGCGTGCTTCTACCGGCCCATAATTTCACAATTCTCACTTAAGTGTTAAAAAATCTTTCCATAATTCCGTTGCCCCTTTGGTCCGGGGTGTCGGGAATTGTTCTTCGCAACCACGAGCTATGGCCAGAAAGCGTGTCATTATGGCGAAAATAATCCAACGGAATGTTGTATGGTCAGTGGAGGGCCCCGTCCGTCCGGCCTCAAACCGTTTTCATTAACAATTTTCATTGCTTGTCAAGTTCGATCATGCCGCTTCCCATGATTATTTCGAGCGCTCGAACGCTCACTAGTCGGAGAAGGTACATGAAAATACAAAATGAGGGTGGGAGAAAGAAGGCGGCGAGTGGAATTCGGTTAGAATCGTACAGTTACACTACGATGTGGGCGCGTTAAATTTTCTCATTATTTTACATCACTTTTCTTCAAACGCTTCGTTCGCTGCGATACCGGAAGGGTGAGGTTTATTGACTTTTTGTCGCTTCAGAGGGTTTTCGTATGAATATCTGATAGAAGCTCATTCTATTGCAACGTTAATAGTAATATTTTAAATGTGTAATCCCGTGTTTCGATTGTATTAGTAAATTCTACAATGTTTTGATTGGCGAAATTACGACCTGTCCGTCGCATTACTTGGGAAACGCTTTTAATTTCCAGCTCCTCGCTGGACATGAAATTAAATATTATTTCCCAAACAAACTTCCTAGGTGCAATCTCATGGTCTCTCTCATTTCTGGTAGATGAGAGATGTTCAATTTTGTAGTTTCGATTCCAACAGCGACAGCACTAGGAATCGTGATGTACGCATTGACCACACATTGTGCCTGGGAGAAAATCGATTTTCAAACCATCAATGCGCGTTGAATAATAATTGAAAACGAGCAGAAACGATAAAATACACAGTACCTTCTACCACACATGAACAAAGCTTCGGTGCAATCCTGCAAACCCGCAAACTGGCCCTGGTGATGCGCGGACTATCGTAAAGTAGCCAGCGATTTCCTGCAGATTGCATCGATCGTACGTTTTAACGGGAAACTCATTCCGTATCGACCAAATCGACCGTTGCGCCAGAAAGAGCGCTCCTTTTTAATTTTCAACACCCATCCACCCACCCCCCCTTCCAGGATGTCGTGATCAGTCGTACGCGGCAAAGGAAGCAAAGAAAAGAACAACGAAGGCCAAGCGCAGGGGTAAAACCGCTTTCGGTGGGCGGTTTTCGGGCTTAATCATGCTCGGGAACATTATCAGCCAGTGGAGTGGAAAGATAGTGTGTGGCGCGTTCGATTTCCCGGTCCCTGCTCCGTAACGCAGCAGAGATCGTGAGAAGAAGCAA
Source organism: Anopheles farauti No. 4 (assembly GCA_000956215.1). Classification (NCBI taxonomy): domain Eukaryota; kingdom Metazoa; phylum Arthropoda; class Insecta; order Diptera; family Culicidae; genus Anopheles; species Anopheles farauti No. 4. The sequence goes on from JXWZ01001010.1 coordinate 38,283, forward strand.
CACAGGTGTTGATCTACCTATCCGTCGACCGAAAAGGGTGCAGGTTCTTTAGTGGCGAGGTGAAGGGCAAGAGAGAGAGAGAGAGAGAGAGGAGACGACTCTCTACTCTTCTGCTCACATTCCCCCTCGGCTGTTGCTACTGCGACGCGTACAGTGCGTAGTTCGTCACTGCACCGTGATCCGCTTTTAATGGGGGTACAATGATGGAATTATGATGGGCTTCCCTTAGGTATAATGTTTGCCTTCGATGACTACCGACACACCGCTGGGTCGCGAGGGGTCCAATCCAATTTCAAGGCTTTATGGGTCGGACGCACCATCTCGTTTCGATCGCTGCTGATCGACAAGTAAAGCCACAACGAGTCTATCGAGATTCGCTTTTTTTTGTTTATTCGTTCCTGCTGCTGCTGTTGCTGCTGATCAGTAATCGATCGACCGGCTGAGCGGTGTGCAGCCGCTATCCGCACAAAATTGCACTTCGATGCAATTCAAAGGAGGGGGTAACTCATAATCTTCTAGGAAACACAACCCCTCCTTTGATGCTTCTCACCGCCACACATTACCGGTTCTATCAGCCAGCCAAGCTAAAGGCATCCGGGAGTCAGCCAGGCAGTTCGAGCGGTTTATTTGGAGGGGATAAGTTCGCTACATGTTATCATAAAATTAATATTTTTTTCCTTCCTTTTACACGTAAGTGCGTCACGATCACTTCCATTTCGTTCATCTCGGTGACTTGCCGTACTCATAACCATATCTCGACCCTCCCCGAGAAAGATAGAGCGAGATCTGGTGCTTCTCTGGCCGCTTATTCATCCATTATCCTTCTCGCTCCGCACCATTTCCTTTTTGTTTTTATCGATTATCCATCCAATAAAGTATAATATTAAAACTTTATAATGATGAAGAATTATTTTGCACTTTTATTTTGCCTTTTCCCTCTCCCTCACTCACTGACTCATTTGTTTCTTTTTCCTCTCATCTGCCACCTGTGCACGACTGCAACTTTAATTTCCTTCGCGCGATCCTCGCGATCCGCCGTGTTTTCGGAGACAGCGCAGTGGTATTGGCTACAAAGCCTTCATTAAAGCGTATCGGGAGAGCAGAGAGGGAAAACTCAGGACGATAAACGCAACGCAGCGAGTGAAAAAAAAACAACAACAAGCGCACACAAGGAGAAGGAGAAGCTCATAAGTACTGCTCCGGCACCGGCATTACCTTCTCCTGCACTGCACTTTGTGCTGCTGCACTCGCACACGTACTTCAATTGGCGCAGCTACGATGATCGGATCGCATCTGATTGCAATGGCGGTGGTGTGCAGCGGTTGCGCGGTTTCACATTGATGGCTTTTTCCCTCATTTTTCCAGCCCCCGAAGGAGGAGGCTTGCGCAGGAATAACAGTGCAGAAAAAAGTGCAATGCTTCTTGATAATTCCGCCGTCACTGCATCACAAAACATCACGCTCTCTCTCATTCCCGCCCCAAGATGGGCCTGTTTTTGCCTTGTGTGTCTGCCGCACAGACGTACTCTTTCTTGCGCGGAAGTTATGTGTCGTTTTCTCGACATTTTCAACGAACCCTGACGAGCGACGAGCGACAGCAACGGAGCGAATGATCTACGCTTGAGCCATCCCTCTCACCAACATGGCGCTGATAATGGTAGCAGAAGCATGGCCGCATACTCTCTTCGTGTCGAGAAAGGTGCGAATGACGCGAATTGAAACGCAACCGACCGAAGAAAAGGTGCTTAAGGGCACTGCTTGACCTCTGAACCGCCTTCCAAGGAGATTCACCTGCAGTGCAGGTCGGACACTTTTATTGCTTCCCAATGTCACTATTGTCTATCACAGCAACAAAACAACATATTCGATCGTATTCCCAAAGCATCTGGGACGGTCAATCAGTACGGAAAAAAATATTCATCGTATGGATGATCGGAATAAATCGATTAATGAACCATGTTGTTTAGATATCAACGCAACAGTCAGGTCTGTCTCTGCCTCAAAAATTCAGCTGCTATTGTTACGATGTCTGTCTGTTTCTTTTCCTTTCTCACTGCTCCAGTTTGGCAAAGGAAAACCTGAGGAACCATCACCACCTGGATAAGGCTACGAAGGTTTTTCTCTACTGTTGGTCTGTTTTATTCCATTCTCTACCGTTTGCCCCACACCAATCGTATTCATTTCCTTCCCCTGCAGGAATAAAGCCACCGTTCGTGCAGAGGAACCAATCATATACAATGAGTATTAATTGCACGAGATGAAATATTAAATATTTCGCAGCGCCTTGCTAACAGCAGCAGCAGCAGCAACAGCAGCGGCGAAATTATAACCTCACCGTATCGCATCATGCCGCGAGCTGCTGGCAAAAAAAACATGAGGGAGCAAAATGTGCATCAACCGATCACATCGCATTGGGCGACGGCTGACATCAAGTGTGACTCGTCCGTGTCGAGCGAAAAGCGAGAAAGAACATACAATAATGGCGCAGGGGGAAGCACAAAAATGGCTCGCAACAAAGAAAATTACCCAGAACGGAAAAGTGCAGAACGTTGGGGCACTTCGTTGCATGTACACCGGTGGGTGGGTTGGTTAAAACAATATGGCGTGCTCGCTGCTGACAGTCGCCATCATTGGGCGGATGCGGGCCTGCGGTCCGTTGATGAAGATATCGCGTCCAGAAATGCGTCCAATTTGAAGTACCCGGTCGCGTCCATCATCGGTGCCGCTCGGCGGTTCCTAGCTCGGCCATGGATAGATTAGCCACAGATAGAGGACCTTCACCGTCACCTGTAATCGACGTTGGCATAAAATGAGGGCCCTTTCGATAAATCATGCAAGCGTGCGCAGGAAGGCCACAAGAAGCGCCACAAGAGAAGACGATCATAATCTCTTACACTTGCTGGAATGCAGCTTGCAATGCTTTCTTGGAACCCCCGGACCCGTTGGAATCGTTGGACAATTAAACCATCCTTAATGGAGATCGGTCAAATCCATCAACGGCTAGATTACTATGCGGGATTTTTAATACACTGTTTGCTAAATTAACTACGATGGGATGAGATTATTGCAGTGCATTATTAACGATATCGTCCAGCTGAATGAGCTGTTATGAATCTTACCTTACCCCAATACCGAAGAGAAATATGTTTACTCCTGGGAACTTTGTGGTAAACATGTTTTCATCTTTTGATCAGTCAAAACAACTACTAGCGAATGTTGTTCCTCAAGCGCACACCGAGTGTCGAATAAGGGCTCTAGGAACCCGTGTTTCAGCCCGTCTGAAGGGCACGATTATGGACGAAAAAATCACTTAAATATCTTATCACCAATCGGTTCGAGGCCTTGGCACGGCTACTGATAACACACCGTTGGACTCCCAGCCGGTGCAGTTTGCCTTAACTGTTTTGCCTCAGCTGTGGGTAAAGTGCGATGTTTCTTAGCCCCGCAGTTCACACTGTTCCTCTTGATATAGTCGGACAACGCTTATTTTCGCTCTCAGTGACAAATTCCTTCTCGACTGCTTTCGAACATCCACACCAAACTAAGATGCGCGTCCATCTGTTAGTTGTTTCGGTTCTGCTAGTGGTTCTGGCACTACAGGCAACCCCGGCCGAAGCTGACATCTATTCCGAGATGGCTACATGTGCGTGTAACCTGCTTTACCGACCAGTCTGTGCGAGCAACAACGAGTCGTACTCTAACGATTGTGTCTTAAACTGTGCCATAAATACGCCCACCGGTCGTTCGATCAAACTGCACAAGGTGAAGGATGGCAACTGCAACGATGAGTTTTAAATTTATCCCACCCCGAACGGCCATAAAGTGTCGTACTTAACAAACCGAGGTTAAACCTACCGTACAAATACAGCTCATACGCATATTATTAAGGCAAATCATATTTGTGTGTTGTTCTTTTTTTATTTTGTTTGACACGTCCACTCGCTTATCTCTCACAATCAGGCTAATAAAAATGCGACGTTTATGGTCGAATAATGACAGCAACGTTAACTAACATACACAAAGATGAGAAAAACAAACTAATCATGGTGGGTTATCCCCGGAATTAGGAAACACAATTCATAAAGCTGTTTCACAGAAACCTTTCTGTAAATCCATCATCAGCACTGCTACTCATCCAGACGTATCACTAGATTAACATTTTCATCCACGTCACAATGAACGTGTCAGGTGTCGCCAAGACGATAAGGATAATGATTCGGAATCAATGCTTTAAATATCGATAAAGCACAACCTCACCACCACTATTTATCACGCTATCTTTATCATCGATTCCATGCAACTTGCTCGTGTAGTAGCAAACCAGCACCACTACAATACAAACTTCCAACGAAATGCGTACACATCAACCACTCAAGCTTTGTTTTTGTGATAACGCCCATATCAGTTGGCGGTTTTTTTATATTTATCAGCGCCAAAAGCGTGATTCATTGGCTAGTGCGATTCTTGCCTCGGTGGAACAAAAACAGTGGACATTCGTGCCATTGTCAAGACTTTGTGTAGTACTCGAGTGTGCTGAAACTGAACCAAACCGAACCAAACGATGCGTTCCGCAGCCCTGTCGATTTTGCTGTTGGCCGCCGTGGCCCTGCTAGCTGCAGAGACCGTTCACGCTAGACGTTCGAGCGATGGAGTGTGCGCTTGTCCCCGGATCTATGACCCGGTTTGCGCTTCCGATCTCAACACGTACGCCAACCGGTGCCTGTTCGACTGCAAAGCCGAGGAGCTGGCAGCGCGATCGATCGAATTGCGCGTTTTGCGTCGTGGGGCATGTGACGAACCTATCCAGGAACCCGTAGAAGAACAACCCGAAGAGTGATGCCTATAAAATCCGGTCCACAGCATGGGGGGGGGGGAGGACAAAAGTGCAAACGCTGATAGCGTGTATCGTGTTATCAGCGAGTGATAAAATCTATTCATACTACTTGTGAATCGTTCCGAAAATGATGTAATAAATAATTTAATGCATACACTACAATGTGTTTTTCGAAACGGAGCTGACTAGCATAAATCGTACATGTAATAATCTGTGTTCTCAAAATCATAATCGTTATAGTTCCACTTGTGCTCCCCGGCTCTAATCCTCGCTGGAATGTCTTTGAGTGGTTTTGAGCCTTTTCCATCCACAAAACCCACCAGCGTATTAACAAAGTTCTAGTGCAAGCATTGCAGCAGGAAATGTAATCATCATACTGTTGCTGCTGCTGTCATTGCTTCAATCAGCGATTGCCTCTGATCGAACATGACATTTGCACACCATTCCGATTCATAAAGCGAATGCCTCGTCGCATCTTTGATGTCGATATTGCTCACGATGCACCTCGCCTACTTCGCTGCTTTACAGACCGGGTCCCTAATCAATTGAACGCGTCTTAACGTAGTATGCGGTGGAATGCACAACGAGCATGCGCATGGTCTGCGTGCGTGGATGGCAAGTGAGCAATCGAATCCGGGACAACGATGCCTAGCCGCCGGAGCACAGATGGGCCTTTAATGAAATCATACGTTTTCTTCACCCGCTTCGCACCTTCCCCTCCAATCGCCAGCTCCGTTTCGGTTGCTTTTATGACTTTCTGTACAGTCTTGCTGCGCAAATTAATAGCCCCATCGCCATTGCACTAAACAGGAACTAGAGGTATCCTAGGTCGGAGGGACGGACGGGCTCACGCATCTACGAAGAAATCACCACGTAATGTTACTTATATTTATTGCACTATCCGGCATCGATCGTCTTGTCTTGTTGCGATGCGTTCGATCTGTGCCAACATTAAAGGCTTCGAAACTCGAAAAGTCGTGGACGGGAGAAGTCGAGACGTTGGGTTGAAATAGACGAAGAACAAATTGCGGCTCCAAGATCTAGATAGAACGGTCGGCAGAGGGGAGCACTGGGATTATGGTTATTAATGCAACGATACCGTGCAAACTGCAGAGGAATTGCCGCTGTGCCGCTGCTGAACGTCGGTGATTAGTTAGTTAGCCGGTTGAAAAATTAATAAACGATTTCCTATTCGTTGTTGCACTGTGAGTTCTTGTGGATTCATTTATATACTATACATAAAACGGATATTTGCTACGCCAATAAATAGCGCCTTTTTAGCAGTTTCTCCAATTCAATAACAAAAAACTAGAAGAAAGCTTAAGTTTGTCATTTCCTTTCGTAGTTCTTAACAACGAAAGCTTTCTCTTCGAGAAATGCTGATTCCACTAATTCCACGAACGGCTACAACCCCCGAAAAGGGGGCGGCGAGCACTGGCAGCGTTGGCACATCACCGTGCGCAGCCGTGTAACCGAGCGGCCATTTTCTTTACCATCCTTGCTTTTTCCATAGTTCCGCCCCTCGTGTTCCGCGATCGCTTCCTTCGCTTCTGCCACCAAACCCACCAACCCGTACCGTGCGGCGTGTTTTGTAATTATTTTTAAAATTTTGTCGATGATTATTAAATACATTCCTTGCGCACGCTACTCCTTCCCTCCTTCCCACCCATTCATTATGGGCCACTCACTCATGCACTCACTATTCGCCACCCATTTCCGCCCGAAAGACGACGAATCATGATCCCGCGCGCCGTTCGCTGGCCCCAAACGATCGCAAAGTGATTACAGTGATCGCGTTCGCGATCCCTCCTTGCCTTCCCGCTGTCGTTGGCGCAAAGGAGTATCGTGGAAACCAGAAACGCACAAACCGCTGAACTGGAAGCCGGACTAACGTGGAACTCACTCACGCAATCTCTGGCAATGGCTGGTGCTCGGGTTTTATTATCAAATAATTATCTATTTCTTGCCCTTCTTCTGCTCCTGCGCCACGATTTGCTTCTGCCACGTTGGTTAGACGGCTGGGAAGCTGTCGACGACTGTTCCATTCAGATAGGCGGCACACACATCCAAGAATGCAGATGTACATGTACCATCGACCGGCTTTTTGTTTTTTGTTTTTTTTTTTAGCACGCGTTCGCGTGCACCTGCGTGATGAGCGTTCCTCACCACTGACGTTGATCACAACCTCAGCTCAGCGATCGACCCCGGCCCAAGCAATTCGTCCACAAGTCACGAATTCAGTTCTGCCCGGATATCTCGCCAGGACAACACTCAGCGCAAGTGCTCCGTAATTAGATACGGTCAGCGGCGCATTTGCTTGAGCCTGTGAATTTTCCTGCGCACTGTATAATTACTGCAGCTATTCCGTTTCTAACGGCGAATCGCGAATCTTTCCGATCTTGATGAAAGCTCTCATTCACGGATTGAAAGGGGTGAGGGATATATTTAAGCGAAAAAAAAGATAGTTTTTCTTTTTTGGCATTGGTTAAGCAGATTCACAATATCTCCTTGACCGTCGGAGATACAGTAGCAAGCTTAATATTAGTTTCTTATAACACTTCTTCTGTGTATCAAAGAGAGGGTTCTTTTTCGGAATGTCTTTGTGAAATTAGAAAAATATATATGATAATATGGCCAAAAACTCTGGAGTCTTTGAAATCCAAAGAAAAATCACATGTTTCTCATATTTTTTATGATTGTAATGATATTTTAAATACATTATTTTAAGTTAACCAATCAAACTCATTGATTTATTCGAGTTTTTAAAAAGTTTCATGTATCGTAACCAAAATTTTATTATACTCGCATGAAACGATTCTAATGCAATTTTTTTTT
>JXWZ01001011.1:0-11286 GCA_000956215.1 Anopheles farauti No. 4
CCCCCAATCCGCCATCCGCCGTTCTGCTGCAGAAGAAAATGAATTACAGGGCTGCACAATGGCTGCCGGTTAAGCAACGGCAGTTCGCTCCCGGCGAACGAACGAGCGCACGCCAAAAAGCATAAATCTGCAAACCTCCGATGTTAGCATTTTACGCTCCCATATGGGTCCACTCCTTATCAGCAAACGTGCGAGCCAACAAGCATCGACTTTCCGGACAAACTAACACTGGTGGGCCCCTCCGGGAACGAAGCGACCGAACAATCTTTTACCCTGCGGAGGATCCGATCCGAAGCCACTATAAATATTAGCTCTCACGAGCGGAAAGGATCGTGTGCGGCAGGCAGGGACCTCGTACGGAGGTGAAGAAAGTGTTGTTTCGATCAGTAATTATTGGTGACATTTGACCGAAAACCTATTCATTTCAATGTGTGTGTAAAGTGTGAAACTGAAATATGCTCCAGCCTGGGGATGGAAACAATCCAATGCAGTAGCAGCAGCAACAGCAGCAGTAAGCGAAGCGAATGCACCACCTCCTGTATCGGAACATTCATCCAGCGCGTTGGAGAAGGAGAGAAAGAGAAAGAAAGAGAGAGATTGTGGGAAATGTTAGTTCAATCGTTGACATCCCATCCACACGAACGAACCAAACGAACCGGAACCGGAACAGGTTCTCAAAAGGCTGTCACTGGGCTGGGGGTAGCAAGAGATCGGATCGGGGCGGAAAAGGGACCGGTTGAAGAAAATTCCCGTGGCCTCGATAACGAGCAGCCCCAGCCTTCCTTCCCCACCCGACTCGACGCACCGACCCCGAGAACACGGGATCTGGAATCGAGTTTTGTGGCATTTGGAGTAGCTGAAAATTTACGATAGTGGCTCCGGAACTTGATGGGTTAACTCAATTTTGTAACACCCGTCCGACGAGCGTGCGGAACCGGGGGGAGGGGTGGCAATGGCGGTAGCAAACGAATCATCTCGAGTGTATCCCCTTTAGTCCCACTCCGCCATATCACGCCTGTGTCCGACATCGTTGCAAGCACTGCTTGCTGCGGAACCGATGCGGAACCGGTGCACTGAACAGTATAAAATGTTTCTCCGTCGCACTCGGACGCATCCTACACAGTAGCTCACCGTTCCGGGCCGGAAGGCGTAAAAAGTACTGCAACGGAGAAGCGACAAGAAGTTGTGTGTTAGTTACGGCCAGCAAAACGACCACCGGCCGTCTCCACTGGGGATGCGAACGGGTGTGCTCGAGACTCCCGGTGGGAATGTCCGCAAGGAGCGCTGCCTTCCCCAAGGCGAAGGCTATTACTCACCCGGCCCTTGTGGGAGCCGTGTCGTCGTCGATTTATTTGAAATAAATATCCCTTCCAACAAACCGGTCAGCAGTGGCCGAACCGAACGGCAGCAGGTGGTGAGAGTGAAATCCGTTCAACTGCACACACACACTCTCCACCGAGCACATCGCAGCAACCAAGACACCATGACGACGATGCGTGTTGTAAGATTTGCAGCACCAGCAGCAGCACCGCTCGGGAACCACTCAATCCAACACCAATCGAACTCCGAAACCGAATGAATGACCGATCCGTGTAACACCGCCCGGACCTCCTCCGGGTGAGCTAATCGTTCACAATAAAACCCGAAAACTTTACTAATTGGAAAACCGTTCACCAACAACGGAACGCCACTCGAACGTTCCACTTCCTCTCACTCGGTGACAAATGATGACAGATTTCCGTTTTCAGATTGCGATTAAATTTCTCTGCCCACACCTGCGATATCACGACCGATGCTTCTGCTGCACCACCATCGACGCTTGTGCTGCTGCCGGCTGCAAGGACAACCGAAAGCCTGACTAAATATTATTCTACCGCTGTCATAAAACAAACACACGCGTCTCGACGGCGCTCGGTGTTGCGGCGAATTTCTGCACGCCTAAATACAGAGATCCGAACGGAAATCCACTTTTGTGGACACTAGTGCCCTGGCTCCGTTCGATTGCTTTCTTACGCTCCGGCATGCTCGTGACAAATGGCCACACGGCTGATTTAAGGCCGCAACGGCAGCAGGAGCACTTTTTACCCAAACCGATCGCAAATATACACTTTGTTTGTCAAACACACATTGCAAGTGGAAGATGTTGCTGTTGCTATCGCAGTGGGCTTTGGTGCAGATACTGCACATGTCAATTTAGATAGCATCTCAGCCTACTCGGATAAGTGTCATTTGCTACTAAATATCTGCTCTATTTGAAATGATCTCGTTGGAGAAGGGGATTTATCGTGCATTTAAGAAAAAAAGTCTTTCAACAGTTCCCCGCTCCTTGAATTATCGTGTTGCAACAAACTTCCACTGCGGCAAGTTCCGTGTGAAAGGGTCACGCCTGGCTACGGTGGATAAAAAGCACGGACACGAGACTTGATTAATTGCTCCGTACCTGCCGCCACCGCCGCCACCGCCACCGCCACCGCCACATCCCGGCTGGCTGGCTCACTGGCTAGTATTATTTTAATGTGTGATAATTATTACACTAAGCTTTCTGCTAAACTGTCCGGAAAACGGAACTACTGCACACACACACACAAAAACGACTACGTGCGACGCAATTTGTTGCAAACGCTGGACCCTTTACAGTGTGTATGTGTGTGTGTGTGTGTGTGTGAGCAGTCATTAACCCATTGGCAAAAGCCTCGGGTCACAAAGCGGATTATCCCGGTATAATAATTTATCTCCTCCACGGAAAGTCACGGGCACCGTGAACGTCGTCGTCGTCTTCTTCGGTGGCGTACACACACACAAACACATCAGCTTTTTGGTCCTTCGAACCGGATCGCCTGTCTCGACGGGAGCACCCGTTTTTTTTTTTGAGGGGGTTTATTGGGTCCGTTCGCTTTTCTTCTCCGTACGATTTACATTCAACTGCAAGCGGCTCCCGGTGCTCCCGGGAGAAAATTAGGACACAGCTGTGGCCGCCACAAAATGGCCACCGAGAAAATCCCCTCAGATACCCTTCCTTCCCCTCTCCGTCCCTCCCTTCCTATCGCAAATGGAACCGAACCGGAGGGACAGCAAAACGTTTCCGTTAAATTATGATAGTACTCTCCAAATAGATTGTGTCACGGCGAGGGAAGGAAAAAAAACGCAAACGAACAGCGTGTTGACAAGGAGGGATAGCAACAAAAAAAGACAAGAAGGAAAAGCCAGAGACCGGCCACCAGCAACCAGAGTGTGTTCGTTTCGCCTTTTTTCGCTTTTTTCTCCATCTTCTGCGCGCTCCGTTTTTTTTTTTTTCATTCCACCCAAAACCCGGAAGCCGCCGGTGAAACGCCGGAAGCTCCAAATGCAGGAAAGCGAACGAGATTGACTAATTAGCTGGTGTTAAGAAACCGACAGAAGTGAACAGTGAGAATAAATTAATTATATCCTGCTCATCGGAAGCGAGCGAGACGAGATATGGAGCGAAATGAGCCATTCGTTGAATTTTTGCTCCCATTTGTGGGCTCCGTCCGTTGCCGTCTTCGCCGGGGACGTTCGTGACCAGGGTAGCGCAAAGGGGAGGTAGGGGAATGTTTAACCAGCGTCGTGGCGACCCAAGCTGGCAGAGATTAGTGATTTCCTCCTCCACACGGCTTCCCAGCCGGGCCCAGAGACAACTGCCGTGTCACTGCCGACGCCTGCGGAGACTGGAAATGGTTTTTCTTCGAATCGAGTACGAAGTGCGCGGCACCGGCACGGAGCGTCAAGGCGAGATATTTGCGCTTCCGGGTGTTTGGCACTTCAGCTTAACCGCAGGTTAATGTAGCGCGCAGCGGATTAACCACCCCCAGGCGGGCAGTAAACAGGAAAAGGAGATGGCGGCGACAGAAATCTCGACGACCGATGCAGATGAAACATCATCGACCAGCGGCGAAAGGATTAATTTGTAAATTAAACATCCAAAGACGGCGAATCCGCAAGGTCGTTGGCCGATTTTCTTGGCCCGCCCGGGTGGGGTGACAGTTTAATACAGAACGGATTTTTTCGAGATTTTAGAAGAATCAATTTTGTGATAGATTACCTGCAATTGATCAATGTAAAATGAAATGATTGAAAATTTGTGGCTCAAAAATAATAAAGGTATTATCAACTTTTTGCATTCCCCCAATCAATTAAATGGTTTTTCGGTAGGAAAAACAAAAAAATACATCCTATGTTCAAAATTCTGTACTTAAATCCTAGCTTAGTAAATACATAAGATTTTCAGGCGAAACTTTGAGACTACAAAGGTGGCTGGAAATTGCACAATTCTCGACAGTTTTTCATATTTTTATCGACCTATTTACTTGCAGTATCAGTTTTTTCGACGTATTAATAAAAGTTTTTGTGAAACCCCAATCCAAAACATGCGTGGGACTTTCGATTTCACGTGTTTGAAATTTGGGAGTGTTTGTTACCAATTTTAAAGCGCTTTCGCTCGTTACATTACTCAGAATTGCTGAATAAAATTTCGCAAAGGGCTCGTGTTTTAAGATTCGCCTGAAATGCATTTTTGAAAAAGTAACCATCCTGTTTCCCTTCGTATCGGACGCACCAAAACGGCGCAAATTACCTTTTGTGTTACGCAAGCAAACGATGAGCCCGATCCGTTGGCTCACATTCGCCTTACCGGGAAGCAGCTACATTGTGGCCATATTTTACCAGAACACCCGAACCACGGGAACACTGCGCATCAAACCAGCTTCGGATGATGATCCACCTTCTCTCCACATCCCGGGGGAGATGAGAGCCGTCTTCTGAGTGTACCACATTGTACACACCGAGCAGCCCAAGCAGCAAACAACATTATTTTCGGTTCTAGTGTTACAAATTAAGGGAAAACTTTACATCTCGCATTACTACGACCGCCGGCCACCACTCTCACTCTACCAAAAAAAACAAAAAAAAAGCTGCCAGAGCTGCCGTAAACTAAGGCATACTCGAGCATCCTCTTATCGGTTAAGCACTCGACCGGTCGCTGGCAAAGCGGGAAGCATTCCATATCGCACGGTGTTGCTGGGTTGCTGGGGAGTTTTAGCCACTCACTCAAACTCCAATGAAACTCCCATCATACCAATCGCGGGACCCACGGCAGCAGCTCATCCAGTTTGCAGAGATTTTTTCTACCTTTTTCCGATGCTGTCGGACGGCGGAACAAAAAAACAACAAACAAACATGTAAGCGACGGTTTTCACCCGGGCGGTGGGGAGGTGTTTCGCCCGGTTGGCTGTGTTGCAAGACCGTAAAAATTGAACAACCGACGGCGACGGGATGCACTGCAAAGGGAGCGGGCGAAAAAACATTTCAAACTTTGTCTTATTTACGGTTATTTGTTCCGATATGAGCATGCAAAAACATTGAAGCAGCACCAGCAGCATCAGCTGCAACCCCACGGAAGCGCATCGGCAACAAAACCCGGAAGAAACCGCCAGCTGTATTTTAATACCAAGCTCTCCCTCTGATTTGCGTTTTTCTTTTTTGCGTGTTTTTTATTTTTTGCTTGTTTAACTTTTTTGCCATGTTTGGCGTGTGTGTGTGTGTGAGCTTTTCTCCTGCGCGTGAATTGTTCAGATCGATATTTTGCTTTCAATGCTCTCTTCCCCGGTGCCCCGAAAAGCTTTTGGTCAGGTTGTTGACGTAGCGCCGGCAGGTTGCTGAAAATGTTGCCCCCTCTCGTTGGCGTGTTTTATTTTCACCATTTCCCGCTCGCCTTCCTCACTCAAACCTGCTGTTGCACACGGGCGATTCGTCGATCGGCTGTGTGTGTGTGTATGTGTGTGCACAAGAAAACAGCGATGATCAGCGGTACGATTGCTTAACCCGAGCTGGGTTGGAGGGCGAGCAACGAGAAAGGCCGCCAAGCGACGAAACGTTGGCCGAGAATTAATTATTTTTCAAATTTGTTGTCCAGCGTGCGCACGGGTTGTGCAGGATTTCGATTTTCCTGCAAACAGCACATAAACACACACACACACACATGCCAGCCAGCATCAACACTGGCAGGAGAGGTTTGGGCAAGAAGCATATAATAATGTTAACTCAACGCAAGTGCGGCTTACGAAGGATAATATGCGAGGGGTTCTGTGGCAGACGGAAAGAGGAACAAATTTATGTTTATCTTTTTGTGTTTTTTCTTTTTTGAATACCGCACGGGCAGTTTATCCCTTAAAGACCGTAGCCGATTCATGTTTCCGCCTTTTGTTAGCAAATCAGTACAGTAAATTTGTTTCGAACGCTTTAAATTCTGAAGCGAAAATGACAAAGAAACTACCGAGGTATTAAACCTTTGCCGAGAGTTTTTGTAGAGCACTTTGCATAAATTCTGGATGAATAAGTAAATTTTAGCCTTAAAATATTGAATCTCCATCTCCAACATCGCTTTACGAAAGCTTTACTATAGAAAATTGGCTTTCAAATATGGTAAAAGGATGTAAAAGGTCCTGCAATGCAAAAATTTTAACCTGAAATTAGGTTTATTTAAATTTCAATAATAAAAAAAACTTTCATTAAAATGCTTCACTAATTCGGCTTATTTGTGTCATATGAAACACACTGATAAACACGGCCATCCAAACGCCTTCTTTAATCAGTTTAATCAATCTTTCGCTTCGCAACGCTAATCGTAAGTGCTTACCGATCACATAATTGTGGCCCCCTAATGGAACTCACCCTCCTTCCCATTCCCACATGCATTCCATTTTAATCAAGTTATCCACCAACCCCACACACACATACACACACACCGTCCTGCGCAGGAGAAGTAATGAAAATTTACACTATGAATCAATTTAGCGTTCCGCGGTCCGCGCTCACTTTCAAGGGCCGAATCAAGAGGACGAACGCCATAAGTCATCGGGCCGATGTGCCATTATTTGATTTGTTGGCTCGGGAGCGCGGAATACGGTCGGGCACACAACAGCCAGCAGCAGCAGCAGCTGCCGGTTTTCATAAATAACGTTAAGTTTATCTCAATTAACGTTGTCACTTTACGAAAATCTGTCCCACACCGGGCAGCTTTCGCATAACTGCGACAGAGATACGCTTAATTGACTGCCTTCCCACGTGCAGCGCATATCGTTCCGTCCGCTGGTTTATGGATATGCAGAAATTGCAACAACCAAAAAAAAAAAGACCGTATCCATTTCAGTTTCCATTTCCGAACCCGAACCACGGACGTAAGAGAGAGTGTGTGAGAGTGTATGTAACAAACGTACGAAAAAAAAACTGGTTCTGCGAAAAGAAACAGCTCATTAAACTATAAATATGTGGTTGGATGGGAAAGTGTAACACAGCACGGTGCAACTTTTCATCTCGGCCTCAGTTTAACCACCACCACCACCACCACCACCATCCCCGCTGCTTAATACGCCCCGTTGTGTCGCGAGACATTGCCGGTGTAATCACGCTCTTTGACGCTATAATCAAAGGCTGTCCAGCGACCGGAACAGGCATGGGAAGCACAAGTTTGTTTTCCCGCACCGCGACACGGGTCTATGGAAAATGAAAACTTTCCTTTCGAGCCTGTCCGCCGTTTGTTAACATCTGTTTCATTCGTTCTCCTTCCACTTTGGAATATCCGTGGCCATCGCCGGACCACCGGTACGGTGGAAACCAATCCGGTAATAGTTTTTCCTTTTTCTGTAGCAGCTTTTACTCCAAATTGATGAACCATTTTTTCGATGCTTTTTACACCGCACCTAAAAGGCAAGAGAAAGAAAGAAAAAACGACAGTGAGAATTTATTCCACATACTGGTCTCATTTCCAAATGCCCAAATTGAGCCCAATAGAGTACATTTCGGCATGCATCAATGATGCGAAAGAATATCCAGTTTTTCCAGTTAAATCTTCGACCTGCACGGTAGCGGTAGCCGAGTGTTTACCTACATTCCGATTAAATCCTTCGTAAGCCCGCAGCGAACACGTTTTCAATGGCGATAGCCCGAGCCGACGATGACAGTTTGCGTCCAAACACCAAAAATAAAAATTGATTATTCTGAATTCGGGTGGGCAGAGGCGTGAGGCAGGATGATGACGCGCTGATGCTTAATGCTGAAAGCTTCACGATATGGGTAGGTGGAGTAAAACACACATTCAGACGAACGTTGAAGATGAAAGAAAAAAGGTCAAAAAGGTCAAAGGTTCGTGGGATAACAAATAGTAATTTCTAAAGAATTATTCACTATAATTGTAACAAATAAGATTTTTTTTTCTAATTTCTTGCAAAACAACAAAGTAAACGCCACCCGAAAGAGTTTGGTAAAGGTTCACTCACTATGCAACTCCAAAATAAGTCCACCCATAATTCCAGCTCAATTCCGACCCCGCATGGTTCCAGGGAGGTGGTTTGTTTCCATCAATCCCTACTAACCCACTTAGGTTTGAAAAGCTCGTCTACCGACCCGAACCGAAACAAAGGCAAACGAAGGTGGTGCGTACGTGAACACCGCCGGTTTTCTGACTTTTCTTCTGCTTCTGCACTTCATATGCAAACAAAATGCAACCGTACCTTCGGGCTGCGTGATCGTCGCTTGATGTTTCGATCAAGCCAATCCGATTTACTCGTTTGAGCTATTTATGTGCGCACGGTACCGACGAGCCGGGGCCGAATTTGAATAATCAACCCTCCCGCCAGCGCACCGCACCCCGCATGGCTCGTTCGTCTACTTAGCACCGCCGGCGGTGGAAGTAAAAGGGGCAGCAAAATGGGTGCTACACTGTGTGTGTGTGTGTGTGTAACACAAACGCCGAATGGTCCCATTCGCACGCCGGCCGGCTCCACAGAGCTCCGGAAGGTTCGGAAAATCCTTTACGAAAACGATACCGGCTCGTTTGTGTTGCTGATTATGCTTTCGCTGGGGTTCAGCCCAGCAAAGCACACGAGAGCGCTGGTACTGGCACAAGATTGATCGGTTTCAATCTTAACCATTGAATTATTCAGTGGAAAGTACAAAGCCAGGTAACATACGCACACACACACACACACACACACACACACACACGGTGATGTCATTTCTTTGACGTTTGAAAATATATACGTATATAGTCATATGATAAAGCAAATATTACAAAGAAATGGCTCTGCTTTTTCTCACTTCTACCATTGAGTTTTATCCTCATACAAGATGAAAGCTCAAGGAAGGAAACAGCAAAAGCTCTCAAAACAGCTGGCAACCCTGCTACTTCCCATTGAAGTCCTGCTGTTATTACAATCGAAATAAGTTTTCATTTAAAAAAAGCTTTCCTTTCACTTTTCGGTAGAACAGTTTATGCTGAAAGCATCCGCTAGACGTTCTGAAAGCTTTTCAAGTCCTTCGAAAGCTTTTTCTACGTTAAAAACTTATCATACAGGGTATAGGGTGGCAAGCAATCGCTCATTATTATAATAAAATAAATTTTACCAATTTCGTAGTTATCATCATGTGAAAAAAAATTAATCTTGGTTTTGTTTTGATGTTATTCGATAGCAGTTTTATTTTCCTTGTTTTTTTCTTTTTTCAGGGCGTTGATGTTGTTTTGCCCAACGTTTAGATGTTTCGTTTGTTTGCTTGTTTTTTTTTTTTTCTTAGATCGGGTTTCACATCTCAGTTGGTTTTCTCCTCTCTGTGAGTTAAAATCATTTCTAAACCTATTCCTACGATTACGTTTCACAAATTTCAGGTACCGCGTTCTCACATTCTGTGTGTCACCGTTTGTCGTGTCTTTCCTCTACTATTGGCGTGTTTTTTGTTTCTTGCCGATTTTGTTTTTGTTTTACTTGAGTGCTCTTTCTTTTCCTATGTTTGAATGTATGATTAGATACTGTTTTTTGCTAAAACTGATTCCCACGAAAAATCATGGTTGGATTGTTTTTCTATGTTTGCCATTTCTGTATGTTGTTTTGTTTGTTCCAGTCGCCTTCGCATTCTGTTTTCCATCCATTTGCTTTTGCATTTCCCTGCTCTTGGTTTCGTATCACTCACTCGTAAGATATTGGTTTGATTGTTACGTTGATGGTGTGTTTGATGTTCCGTTAATGCATTCGGTTACAATTAAAACGAACGCTTCTCGCTTCCAGCGCAGAAGGAAGCATACTCGCACAGTTCAATGCTCACACTCCACACACATAAGAATTTCGATTCGAGGTTCTTTTGTACGACAATGGATGATTGGATGGTCTTTTGTGTAAAAACTCGCCACTGCCATTTGCTACTTAACACCAATAGGAGTAGATTTAGAGTAAGAAATTCGCTCACTGCTCGGACAGCCGTACGGGGACACACCGTTGTTTTACTTGTGTTCATCTGTCTTTTCCGCAGCACCCGCACACCTCGTTCTGCTGTCTCGTTTCGTATATAAAAATACCACTTTTTCCCCCTTTTTCTTGTATGAGCATTTGTAATAGATCACAAGATGGAATTTAGTACGATGAGATGTGTTCGTATGTTCGATGTTATTGTTCTCAATCAGTTCCCTTTCCCCTCGCCAAACCGAGGTTGGACCAGGTTCGGCGCGTATGGGAGGGAAAGGTGATTTATTGCTCTACTTCTCCGTGCACAAATCAAAACCACTTAAAAACTGCTATCTTCCGTAGGCCAAATGATGTTATTGCTCTCCTGACCACTGTTTCCCTGTTGCATTCACTTGTTGTTATTGAATTTGGTATGAAGTTGATGAACTTTCATTAGAAGGTTTCATTCTTAAATTTGAACTGATAGCCCATAGAATTAAGAGACATAAACTGTTGATTTTCTTTGAAAAGACTCCAATTTTCTTCCCTATCATACGGCAAAATTTAGGAAGGGTTTCAATAGAAGAAGTAAAAAGAAACAAAATGCTTTCCTTTCTGGACAACAAACAGGAAAACAGCTTGAGGGAAGCGTTATTGACCTACTTCAAGGAAAAAGTAGCATTGATTTGTGAGGAATCTTCGGTTTCCGTTTTCTGTTGTCATTCGTGTATAAATTCTGTTAGTTTGTTCCTCTGCAGTAATATAAGTACAATCCGCCGCACAGTATTCTTGCGGACACACACTTCTCCTCTGTGGGGACGTTTTTGTACAAAATAGATAGTAGATAAGAGAGATGTGCAGACATTTGTCGAATAACGACAAAATAAGCCAAATCGCTTCGATTTTAATTTAACACAAAAAAGTGGGAATATTATTAAAGAGAGTAAGAAAACAAAAACAACATTTAAGTTATCAGCGAATAGTGAACAGTAAAATCAAACTTTTACCACATCAAAATTGGAAGAACTTCGATGTTTCTCAAGCAATAGAAACGTAAATC
>JXWZ01001013.1:0-19455 GCA_000956215.1 Anopheles farauti No. 4
GTGGGAGTGATAGGGTCGCCCCGAAAATGGCCGATATAACGTACCCGGCCGGTTGCCGGCCAATCAATGAGGACCTTGGGCAGGATGAGCTGATCCGCCGGCTGAAGACGCTCACACACACGCTGCAAGCGATGGGCCAGGACGAGGATGGCATGTACACGCAATACATTCCCCTGGCGGTTCACCTGGCGGACGATTTCTTCCTTCAACATCCGTCTCGCGACGTGCAACTGCTAATTGCGTGCTGCATAGCGGACGTGCTGCGCGTGTATGCTCCGGAAGCGCCGTACAAGGATCAGGACCAGATAAAGGGCATCTTCATGTTTCTGATTCGTCAGCTGAACGGGCTGCGCGATCCGAAGGACCCGGCGTTCAAGCGGTACTTCTATCTGCTGGAGAACCTGGCGTACGTGAAGTCGTTCAATATGTGCTTCGAGCTGGAAGACTGCCAGGAGGTGTTCTGTACGCTGTTCAGCTTAATGTTCAAAATTGTCAAGTAAAGTATCATGGTTTGGTTCGCAGCTTAAGCTTATCTGCCTGGAATGAGTTCTTTTCGTACATCCCTTGTACGTACATCCCTTTAAGGTTAATGATTATTAGAAATGAATTATTATTGATGCCAATACACAAACAATCTGGAAGCAATCCAAGAATTAATAAGGAAAGCAACAGTACAATCGAAATTCAGTACGGGCAGATAACGTGTTCGATTGAAGCGAACATATTCATTAACAAAACTTCTTTTTTCAACTTCCCATTTTTAGTGACGAGCACAGCCCGAAGGTAAAATCATTCATGCTCGATGTCCTCGCACCGCTGATCACCGAGTCCGATTCCGTCTCATACGATCTGCTCGATCTGATCTACATCAATATCGTCGAGCCGCTGCGCACGCAGAAACGCAACGCGTACGAGCTGGCCAAGGAGCTGATCGTAAAGACATCCAACTGGCTCGAGGCGTACACACAAGCATTCTTCAACCAGATCCTCATCCTGGACAAGAACGAGAAGCAGTACCAGATCGTGCCGAAGATTTACGACGTGATCTACGAGCTGAACGTGATCACACCGAGCATCCTGCTGTCGGTGTTGCCGCAGCTCGAGTGTAAGCTTAAGTCGACCCTGGAAGCGGAACGTCTGAAGGCCGTCTCGACGCTGGCGCGTATGTTCTCCGAGCCCGGTTCAACACTGGCGCGCCAGTACGGTCCCCTGTGGAAGCAGTTCCTCGGTCGGTTCTACGATATCGCTGTTCCGATACGGATCAAGTGCGTGCAGAGCACGATGCACTTTCTGATCAACCATCCCAGCCTGCGGAAGGACGTGATCGACACGCTTCGCATCCGGCAGCACGATTCGGACGAGACGGTGCGGTACGAGGTGGTGATGGCGATCGTCGAAACGGCCAAGCGCGATCTGCAGATCGTGTCCGAGTCGGAAGATTTATTGGAGTTCGTGAAGGAGCGCACGTTGGACAAAAAGTACAAGATCCGGAAGGAGGCGATGAACGGGTTGGCAATGATCTACAAGAAGTGCCTCAGCGATCCGAACGTGCCGGCGACGACGAAGAAGGCGGTGAGCTGGATCAAGGACAAGATCCTGCACGGGTACTACATGACCGGGGTGGAGGATCGGTTGCTGGTGGAACGGCTGCTCATCACGTGCCTGGTGCCGTACCAGCTGCCGGCGGAGGAACGCATGAAAAAGTTGTACCAGCTGCTCGGCACGATCGACGACAACGCGACCAAGGCGTTCATTGAGCTGCAGAAGAACCAGCTGAAGGTACGGCGGAGCGTCGCCGATTGGATCAAGCTGCACCGGCTCAAAGACCTGACGCCGGGCGTGCTGAAGGAGATGAACGTGAAGTGCACGAACATTGCGAAGCAGCTGCCGGATCCGGTGAAGGCGCAGGAATTTTTGCTCAAATTTTCCGCCCAAATGCGGAAGGACCCGAAGCTGATCGTGGAGATGGAGACGATACTGAAGCGGGACGTATCGTGCCGGGAGTGTGCGGACACGATGGCGATCGTACTGAAGAAGCTTGGGCAGCCGATCATGACGAACACGTACTACAACACGGTCAAGATGCTATTGGAGCGGATCGCGTCGGTGATGGTGGACAAGCAGTCGATCGGCGTGCTACTGACACTGATCCAGGAGTGCATGAGCGGCGGGAAAGAAGTAATCGAGGAGGTCAGCCTGCCGACGGATTCGGCGGGCGAGCGGGGCCTCAAGCTGTTGACCGTGCTGGCGTACGTGTTTTCCGCACACTTCCAGCACGACGAGATACTGCGCCACATGATCGGGCTGCTATCGTTCGACGAACCGTACGTGGCACCGTACGTGCTGAAAGCGTTCACCTACCTTGGACGGTACAAGTCATTGATCGATTCGCATCCGGCCATCCTGCGGGAGTTGGCACCGCTGTGCAAAGAGTTCGCCATCGCTGGTACACCGAAGCAGGCGAAGCACGCCATCCGCTGTATGTTTGTTAACACGCAGTCCGGCAGCAGTAGCGGAGCGGGTGTAGCACCGTCCGGTGATGGGCTAACGGGCGGCGTTGGCGGCGGATCGTCCGTCAACTCGAACGATCTCACCGGCATTGATATTTTTCCGGACATTGTCGAGAGCCTGCGGCAGACGCTGCACCCGGCGAGTGAAAACTATCGCACCGCGATCGTGACGCTCGGGCACGTCGCGTACAACCTGCCGGAGAAGTTTCACGTCGCGATCAAGAACATCATCTCGCGCAAGATCGTGAAGGAGCTGCTGGTGAAGGAAACGACCGACGGGCGGGTGAACGTGCCGACGAAGGAGTGGTGCGACGAGTCGGACCTACCGGAGGAGACGCGTTGCAAGGTGGAGGGTCTGAAGACGATGGCACGGTGGCTGCTCGGGCTGAAGAAGGACGTGGTGTCGGCGCAGAAAACGTTTCGCATGCTGAACGCGTTCATCAGCAAGAAGGGCGATCTGCTGGAGCAGGGCGGGGCACTGTCGGCGGCGGAGAAATCGTGGCTGCGGCTGAGCGCCGGCAAGGCGATGCTGAAGATCTGTGAGCAGAAGGGCGTGGGCGATCAGTTTATTGCGGAACAGTTCTACAACCTGTCCCAGCTGATGGTAAGTGAGAGTGTTTCGCAATGGATATTTGCGCGCGAAAACTGTGTTGCAATTTGTATAAAAATGATTAGAAGAGAGGTTCTTTTTCGTGAAAATTTAAGAAAATCTATAATTGGGTCTAAAAGTGAACATTATAATGTCGTACTAAATTGGGTCTAAAGATTATAATCTTTCACTAAAACCCGTACGAAACTGAAGAAATGATATTAGTTTTAAACTGAAAAAAGAAGGAAAAAATTATTCTAACCGCACTTCTGATATTGCATTTTTCACCGCAGACGGATCCGGTGCCAGAGGTGCGCGACACGTTCGTGAAGAAGTTACACAAGGGCCTGAGCAAAGGTATTCCGCACAAGTGCCTGCCGCTCGATTTCATGGGCTACTATGCGCTCGGTGGAAGAGAAATGGATTCAAAGTATGTACTGCAATGTGTTTTTTTTGCTTGTGTGTATTCGTTCTAATTTGTCAAAAAAAAACTCAATTTTTTAATGCCATCCCAACCAGCTTGTTCAGCCAAATCAAATCCAACATCGAGACAGACGTGAACAGACGACGAGAGTATGTGAAAAATTTCACCACAGGTAAGAGGAAGGACTTACTCTAGGACTTTATGTGCATTAAACTAATCTTGCGCTTTCCTGCTAGTTGAACGTGGCATGAGCCAGCTACCTCACATCCTGCCTGACTACATGCTCGTCTTCGCCGTGACGGTACTGACACACGATCCACACTTCACGCGTCCAGCCGACCCGGCCCAGCTCCGGCAGATCGAGCGGTGTCTCTGGCTAGTGCTGGAACCGCTCGTCACCAACAAAGAATTCTTTTGCTTTAGTTTTTACAAAAATCTGCTCGAGCGCATCAAACACCACAAGGACGCCCTCAAGCCGGACGACGACGAAACGAATCATGTAAGTGGCGGTTGCGTCGTAAACAAGCGTGTGCATAGCAACCCTAACGCTTCACTGACTCTCTCGTTGCAACAGAAACTGTGGGCCATTTGTGATATCGCGATGGGGCTCATACTCACCCGCCTTACGTTCTACGATATGCGCGAAGCACCGGCCGAAGCGCGCATACCCTCGATGTACTTCCAGCCGCAGCCGGAAGATTTCCAAAATACGCGCTACTACATTCCGGACGATATGTACAACCTGACTGACAGGGGAGCACGCACCGCAGTCCCGTCGAGTTCGAAGGCCATTGTAGCTGGTGGTGGCGCGAAAGCCAAACCAAACTCCAACGCGACCGCACCCGGTACCTCCACCGTATCCGCCCTCGCTGTGCCCTCCTCATCCTCAGGAGCTACGGCCACCGTTACATCCAATTCCACTTCGGTAAGGATCTTTGAAATGTTGAGCTTTCTATGCGTTCGGGGCAATGGTTCCTTTGTTTCTGTGACAGGGGTGTCAAATTTTTTTTTTGCCTCGCGTCTAAATGTTTCAGATTAATATTTTTTTTCGTTTGATGATTTGATTACTGATAATTTTGTATTTTTAATTTCAGGATCGGAACAAACATAAGCCGAAAACTACCCGCCAACCAGCACACGATGAAGACGAACACAACGGTGAGGGCGATGATGAGGACGCTGGTCCGCCGCCCACGAAACGAGCGCACAAAGCGACCGACAGCGCATAAAACGGGCAAAGCCGGAGAACGACCGACAGAGACAGCGAGCAAAGAGCAAACAACAACCGACAACACAACTTTCGAAGTGACCCCGAAGGAATGCGTTTGTTGTATTGGAAAGGGGATTGATTTTATTTTGTAAGTTATTTATGTACAGTGACCGCTTTGTGTATGATGATCATGAAGGAATTTGAAAGTTATGGCGTTAGGGCGTGGTAATTTATCCGATGCTTGTATGCGTTGTGATTTTCAAAATAATTTGTTCTCAAGAATTTTTGACAATCACAACGCAAACGCATTGCAATCCCCGATACCACGGTCTTAGTAAGACATATGTTTGACTACAGTGTGTGAGCCAGTTTAATCGCTCCGATGCAGGAAACTGTAAGGTTTTAGTTTGTAAGGACATTGAATTAAAAAAAAACGGAGACAAAACACTTCTCAACCACAATTTGAACGATCATAGAGAGAACGCACGGGAAGGATGTTGGGAAGAGAAAAGACACCAACCCCGCTTATTCTGTTCTTTCATGCTCAAACATTGAGCCTGTTGCCTTCGGTTCTTGGAGAAGACGGTAACAAGCGGGAATGCAAATACAAAAGCCACGGTGTAAGGACCGTTGGCAGTGACCTCACATCTCACACTCTCTATTGCGAGGTGTAGCGAGTTGATCAAAGCGCATCGATCAATTGGTTAGTCTTGAACAGGTTGCATGCGCGCGACTATATTAACTAGAACGAGTAAACATAGCTATAACACGATGCTGAAACAGAAGCGATAAGAATCTATTAAAGTGAAGTACGATAAAAGTATTACTGTTTTGAAGTTTTTTTTTCGTTATAGTGTCA
This sequence comes from Anopheles farauti No. 4, assembly GCA_000956215.1. NCBI lineage: Eukaryota > Metazoa > Arthropoda > Insecta > Diptera > Culicidae > Anopheles > Anopheles farauti No. 4. The sequence goes on from JXWZ01001013.1 coordinate 5,593, forward strand.
TTTTCATTGAGATATAAAAAACAGATGTAAAAGGATGTCAACTGTGCTACGTGTTCAACGGCTTTATAAATTTGAATTGCTTGTTATACATACCACTTGTATAACAGTATCCAAGCCACGCACGGCTTCGAACACTATCTCACATTTGACGTTTCTATTCAAAACAAGCGTGACATAAGCAGCAACATTCACCGGGCACACAAAACAGAAACGCATTGTTACAATTTTTACAAAGAAAATGTCGCTGAACGTGCATAGAATAAGATCCCCAGCATTGCATTTACACCATGTGATGAAAAGTGAGTATAAAGCGTGAGCGTTGATTAGTTCGCTACTAATTATGTACTACCAACATTACCAGAACACTACTCGGTCGCCCCGAATGGTGCAGTGGTGAGGGCAAGTGAGCTGTTTTCCGACGAACAGCGACGGCAGCGCGAAAATGTGGGTCGTATTGAGAAGATTGAGGTTCGATATCTTGGCCTGCCGCACGACACGACACTCGTGATGAACCGCGAACTCTCCACACCGTTCGATTGCGCCCGACGTAAGTTTCCCATAGCCCCACCGGAACAAGCATCCATGGAGGATTGATTTACAATGATACATTTCTTGCAGACATCGGTGAGAAGTACTGCAAGCAGACGGCCCTGGCACTGCTGGACAACAAAACACCGTGGGATATGCGTCGTCCGCTGCGCGACTCGTGTACGCTTCAGCTGCTTAACTTCACCTCGCCCGAGCCTCACGTTGCCAACAAAGCGTTCTGGCGTTCTTGTTCCTTTTTGCTGGGAGCGGTCCTGCAGGCTAGTTTCAAACCAGAGGCGGGTCTCTTCCTTCACAGCTTCCCGAAACCAAACAGTGAGTGAGAGTGGTGGCCGTTCTACAACCCAAACCTAATCGATTAACATCCACCGTTCAGTCAAATCTGGCAGCTTCGTGCACGATATCGTACTGGCTGAGGAGCACTGGAATCCAACCGTGCCCGAGCTGCGTGCCCTCTCGATCGAAATGATTAAACTCGCGCAGAAGGATTTACCGATCGAGCGGCTGGACGTTAGCAGTGAGCTTGCGCTGGAAATGTTCCACGACAACCCGTTCAAGCGCGAGCAGATACCGAGCGTTGCCTCGCAGAACAGCGGTCATGTGACGGTGTACCGGGTCGGCCAGCATCTGGACATCAGCAAGGGCCCAATGATGGCTTCCACGGGGTTGCTCGGTCGCTGTACAATCTCTGCCGCACATCCGCTCAAGGAGGGAAGCGAAAGTGGGAAGCATTTTTACCGGATGCAGGGTGTTGCCTTGCCGGCCGCGTTGCACATCGGACGCTTCGCGTACAATGTGCTGGAGAATCGATCTAGGAAGCTGGTAAGTGTAATGCGCAGGGGTGTATTGTTGCGGAAAATAATGTTTTGGTTTTTTTGTGTTTTTTAAATTGTTTACAGAATTCGGCAAAGCTACCACACGAACCTTTTGAAGACAGTGTTGCAGAACAGGTAGCTTAAATCGTGTAGTGCTTAGTGTGTTGAAGGAATAAAATGTAATTAAAATGATTATCAAACCAATTACTGGATGATTTATTGCGCAGTGTTTGTGAAAATGTGTCAAATGTTTCAATATACAGTAAAATTTCAGCTGCTTTCGACAAGAGAGATGTCAACAAATGCTGTCGTTCTTCCGGTGAAGATTTACTTTACATTTATTTTCTACATGGGCCCGATCATACCAATAAAGTCGTTTTCTGGATGAATTATTCCGTGAATATATCACTAAAATCAGTTAAAATGTTGGCTCAAACACTATTCAAATCGTTTTTGAAGAAAAACTTTCGATTGTATGTGGCCAGTTGGCCGCTTTATTCTACGGTAGCCTGTCGAATCAAACGCATTAGATTGAAAGGTATGTAAGTGAGATGAGTATTAGCCCATGCGAAAATCTGTATGTTTTCTAGACTTTATATCTAGTTTTGTTTATGGTTGTTTTCATTTATTTTATATATACTCGACATATAAGTTATAAAAATGACAAGGTTGGCTATGTTTATAAGAAAACGCTGCTCCTTCTTAAATTCTGTTCTTTAAATTCTTTCTTCACACACAAGTTCGACTACCATGGCACACAACACAATCAAAGGAACATTTGTAATCCCTAGGACCACATAGTGTGACACGTGAGAAGCACCGCCCGTAGCATAAAACCCACAATAAAATAGAAAATTAAGCAAAGGGTTTCAGGTACAACAAAACGTAACCACCGAGCCAAATTGAAAAGGGTAGAACACAGCGTGTGATGCAATCGGACCCTTGCTACACATGGTTCTTTGTTAGCTTTGGCTTTTCTTAGATGCGTTTTGAGGAGAAAAAAGAATTCGTTTGCCTTAGCGCTTTGGATCCAACGGTTACGCCATTTACATACATGCACACCAAACGAGATGATCCTCTCAGCGCGGATGATGATCGGACGGATGATAATAGCCGTTTATTAAAATCATTCTCTCGCGAGACGAGCGGAGAATTACGCATTGTATGCTCATATACACGCGGCCGTCGTGTTCTGATTGGATCCTGGAATCCAGTACACGAGAACCGTGCAAGAATACAACCAGCGCGACCCGAAGTCACTTGGACGGACAATTGCACTTGGACAGCCGGCAAGGCAGGACGTGTCCACAGTCTGGCGGGTAGTTAGTGTGTTTGTGTCTGTTTTTTTTTAATAAGATTAGTTGTGTTGCGTGTCGCGTCTGTGAGTGTTTGTCGTTTCTGCGTCGTTATGAAGTTCAGTTTGTTAGCTTTAAGTTGCCTGCTGGCAGGTGGTAAGTATTCGACAAAGAGTTACCTAACATAAAAAATCATTAGAAAACCAAAAATAGTTTTATTTCACAATGTAGTAGAATTGTTGCGAAGGATAATGGCTTCTTTTACTATCAGCATCAGTTTTGCTTGACCCTTAGTAACCCCTGGAAGCGTCACGGTGTGAAAGCGTTTGTGCTCCAGTAGCGACGCTGACGTACAGTATAGGTCAAAGCAGGCTAGCAATGAAATCAATTCTCAGTCGTAAACATATTTACATCTCGGTTTTGAACGAGGATTTAAATACGATTTAACGAACCTATCGTGGCTTTTGTGGTGTAAAGAACTTTTTTTCCAATGGCGTCTTCGAAGTGATGACGCTCAGTAGCTAGGAAGAAAACAAAATGGTCCTCTATTCTCCGGCGTCAGCGATAGCTGCCATTTCTGTACAAAAACTTTAATTTCTCTTAACGTTTCGTTTGCGAAAAGCTGTCGCCACCAACCCACCGAAATGGCCGGACGTGTACTCGGTGAGCGGGGTGCTTAACATTCCGTACGCGGAAATCACCGAACCATTCTACGCCTGGTTCGATAAGGCGAACGGCCGCTCTCGGATCGATTACTATGGTGGCATGGTGAAGACGTACCAGCTCACCAAGCAGGGCGAGTACGGCGTGAGCCTGAAGCTGGCCCCGGTCACGACGCAAAACCAGATGAACAAAGAAACCTGCCTGCAGGTTAATGGGTCAATGGCGAACAAGATCGAAGTGCAAGGCATCCTGCCGTACGTGCGCAACTTCCAGCTGCTCGGTAAGCGGTGACTCAGCCAGCGATCGCAGCAAGCGTCTCACACTTATCGCATTATATGTCGAACGTTCTAGGGACGGAGCAGTGCACCGGTTATCAGTGTGATAAGTTCGGCCTGACCGAGGTCATCGGCCAGAAGCGCAACGTCTACACGCTCTGGGTGCGGTACGTGAAGTCACCGAAGTATCCGGCATCCCGCATGCCAATCCCGGTCCGGTACGAGATGCGAGGTTACAATACGCTGCTCGGTTCGCACTACGACCATTACTATCTCGACTACGATTCGTACGATCATCAGGATATTCCGGAGGACGTGTTCGAGGTGAAGCTGAGTAAGTGGATTGAATCGTTTTTGCGGTCATGTAGTGTGTGGGTGTTTTTTTTGGAGAAAAACTCAAACGTATGCTCCTCCGCAGGTGACCCATGCGTTGGCTTCCCGGGCCCTGGCAATGGCCACTACGCGACGTTCAACCCGATGCAGGAGTTTATCCATCCGCGCTCCGAGGAACATCTGCACGACGAGTTCGGTCGGTTCAAGAACAAGCACGGCAAATCGTACGCCAGCGAGCAGGAGCACGAGCAGCGTCTGGAGGTGTTCCGGCAGAACCTTCGCTTCATCCACTCGCACAACCGTGCCAACCGTGGGTTCACCGTGGCCGTCAACCATCTGGCCGATCGGACGGAGGATGAGCTGAAGGCGCTGCGTGGATTCCGTTCGTCGAACGTGTACAACGGAGGACAACCGTTCCCGTACGACACCCTGCTGCATATGGACGAACTGCCCGCCTCGTGGGACTGGCGCATCAGTGGTGCCGTCACGCCGGTCAAGGATCAGTCGGTGTGTGGGTCGTGCTGGTCGTTCGGTACGATCGGTCACATCGAGGGCGCCTACTTCCGGAAGACGCAAAAGTTGTTGCGCTTCTCGCAGCAGGCACTGATCGACTGTTCCTGGGGGTACGGCAACAACGGGTGCGACGGGGGTGAAGATTTCCGCGCGTACCAGTGGATGATGGAGGTCGGCGGCGTCCCGATGGAGGACGAGTACGGCGGTTACCTCGGACAGGACGGCTACTGTCACGTGCAGAACCTGACGCTGTACGCACCGATCACCGGCTGGGTGAACGTCACGTCCGGCGATCCGGACGCGTTCAAGCTGGCACTGTTCAAGCACGGTCCACTGTCGATTGCGATCGACGCGGGCCACAAATCGTTCAGCTTCTACTCGAACGGTGTGTACTACGAGCCGGAGTGCAAGAACAAGCTGGACGAGCTGGATCACGCCGTGCTTGCGGTGGGTTACGGTACGTTCAACGGTGAGGACTACTGGCTAATCAAGAACTCGTGGTCGAACTACTGGGGCAACGATGGGTACGCGCTAATGGCGGCAAAGGATAACAACTGCGGTCTCACGACCGACGCCACGTACGTGCTGATGTAGAGAGGTGTGTAAGAGATGTTTTTTTTCGTGTACAGGTTACCATCCGCTTCCACCAGACCGCGGGATCGCGGCGTGGTAGGTTTGGTTTCGCAGCTTGCTATTTAGTGTGTTAAAATGTTTGAATTCCTCCAATAAAAAATGTCCATTACGACATGCAACACAAACAACCGGGTGAGAGAGGAGCGAGAGAGGAGATTTCTTTCCGACCGAACAGGTGAAGTGCGCTGAAGAGATTGGTTTTGATTGCTTTCTCATATTCCCCCCATTGTCGCTTCGTTTACCGTATTTACTTGAGGTTCCATTTCTTCTTTCTCGAACACACATCTTGCGCTGGTTGCACTGTTCGCTTGCTGATGCGGTAAACTCAATCGATCTTTAAAAACATGTTTCTTCTATATTGCTTATAACCTTACACAAAGTGAATGCTTCTGTACAGCTTAGACTAGAAACAATTATTGCTGCAGTTTCCCCTTGGACTTCACGCTTTGGCAACGAATATCAGTGCGTCTTTTACTTCCTGTATATATCTACTACTGTCTACAACTAGATCACAGTAAGCCTGGCGAGCGTTCTCTCGCTCGCTCGCTTGCTAGCTCTCCCCTTAGAGACCGTCGTCAGTCGTCTAAACACTAGATTGGCACATGCGAATTCACGTTCACAGTCGGGTGGTACCACCGCCGACCAGATAGCTTACTATGATCACCAAAGTTCCTATTACACTACTGTACACCTTCGCACATCCCGCACTCGACGCCGTCACCAGCGTCGCCACGGTTAGTGCACTCAAGTTCAGCTCGCTCGTGATCCGATGGCTCTGCGTGCGGACGAGCGTTACGAGCCGCTCCGCTTCCCGCGCACAGATTTGCGTCTGCAGCTGCGACGGGTTTCTGACGAGCGTTTCCAGCACCACGTACAGATCGTTCTCGAACGTCAGCTGGCCGCTCAACCGACACTCGACCGTTTGCAGCAGTGCCTCCAGCGAGCGCAGGATCGACTTCAGCGTCAGATAGTCCGTCCACTGGCCCTTCAGTGCGTACAGACCGCGATCGATTTGCTTGCGCGAGTACACGATCCGGAGGGCGGTCCCACACACGGGACAGCAGGCACCGGGCGGCAGTACCGGCGTACAGTTGGGATGCTTCCGGCGGGGACACTTGATCGAGGAGCAGCGTGCATCGAGCGAAGGGTTTATCAGACCCACCTCCTGGCAGGGTCCGTTGTAGTCGACGGTAGAGTAATCACTCCACGCCTCACACTCACTCCGATAGGTAACGCCGTTGACACCGCACACCTGGTTGCGGCGACGTGACGTTTCGCAGCCTTTGCGATACTTCTCCCGGTACCCGAAGCTGGCCCGCTCGAACGCCATGCCGCAGAGGTTCGAGTGGTAGCCGAGGTTCGTGTCGCGGATGTCCGTGATGGTGGAACAGTTCGTCGAGGTGAGATTCACTGGAAGGAGCAGATAGTGAGGAGGGAATGAATATGTGCTCTATCGATACAAATGAACGAAGCGTAGTTTCCGGAACTTACCACATCGATACTGCGGGCAGGGTTTGTGCATCCCGGACAGGCAAACGTTCCAGTCGGGCAGACACACGGACAGTGGGCCGCAATCGACACGCTCGCACGGGTTCCGCGACCGGCACGGGCCAAAATCGATGTCGCCTTCCTGCACCCCGGCACACTTGGCAACGCACGCCGACGGATAGGTGTTCCCATTCTTTCCGCAAACCGGAACGTAGTGCGGCGGACAGTTGCACGGCAGGCTGGTAAACGACCGATCGACCGTCAGTCCCGGCACGTGACACTGGCGCTTCGTACAGGTGATCTCCTCCGCGAAGCAGCTGCACACGTTACACTCGACGTAGAAGTGGGTCAGATGCGGAAAACGCTTCCCCGCCAGCGTACACGAATCGTAGCTAATGCACGGTAGCGGCTGACACTTCTCGATCCGGCCGGACTCTCCGCAGCGGCACACCTTCAGACAGCCTTTCTGCGTAACCGACACGGGAATGCGCACGAACGTGCCGACCGGCACGAGATAGGACGATGCTTCTCCCAGCGGGCAACCATTAACGCACTGATACCCGAACGTGCCGTCCCGGTTGGCGACACAGATTTGAGTCGCATTACAGGGGTTCCCTTTGCACGGTGACACCAGCGTTACGTCCGCCATGATCCGCTCGCCGTCCACAGTGTCGTGCAGTGGTTGGAATCGGCCCATCGAGATGCAGGGCATGGAGCTGTTCTGTGGGGCGAGCTGCTGACAGAGCGACGACACGCTATGCCCGCCCGGAATCCGCTGCCAGTCGACGCAGTTCTTCAGCACTTCGTGGCAATCCTGCCGGCAGATGTGGTTCGTGTGGTAACCCTTGGTGCACGGTTTGATCTGCAGCGTGCAGGCGATCGACTTCCAGATCTCGAATGAACACTCGGTCTCGTTGCGTATCGGAAGGTTCACGTTGCCGGGGAACGGTATGAAACCCTGCTGTCGCCACTGCTGCACGTCGCCCCGGGCCGCCATGTCCGAGTGGTGCCGGCAGCTGCGGAACAGCTCCGTTGGACGATTGTTGAAGTTGCTACAGAATGATAAGCCATCGCAGCCCAGCTCGCACGGTTCGTCGACTGCAAAGGGAGAACAGGGGGATATGGATGGACACCGTGTTTTGGGTTCGGCTTTTACGGTAGACGCGTTTCGATGATGTTGGTACGCACGAATGCATGCAGGAAGAAGGCTTACTAGTGACAAAAGAATGCACATGAACTACATGCGATGGAGTTACGTCTCAAGTGAATTGGTTTCAGTGACACTCGACTAAATTATACTTAGAGCGCCCTCTGTAAACAGTGGTAATCTCTCCACACGTTAATGTTCAATCTGTTTTTATAGTGCTTTCTGTTCGTTTTCCGAAAATTCTTAATCTTCCTGTGAAACCGGAATGTTTTCCCCCTAATACATTGTACGAATCGTTTTTGTTTCCTCGATATAATATTTATACTCTGTGTTTGGCGCCTCTGGCGCCTTGCCATCTTGTATCTTGTCAACAAATTATACTGATCATGGTATTCATCGCTCGTACCACGCTACCTTGGTAACAGCAATTAAAAACTTCCCCACCTTGCCGGAGGAGCTGAGCCTGCTGTGTTAATCTGTCGCGAAATAAAACACACATTTTACGGGTTGTTTATTTTCATGCATTATGTGTATATTATTGTGGTTGATAAAACAAAACATAAAAAGAACGAGCGAAACAGAGGACATTCCAAAACACGCACACCAAACAACGAATCATGGCTCCCCTCCATACAGTGTGCGTGCAATGGACGATGAAATGTGAATAGGGGTTTTTTTTGGGGAAAGTGGAGGGAGCGCGGTGTGAAGAGTACCGATTTTACGTTCAACAACTTCCCAGATAGGGAACGCGCACCCGGAGCCTGGCTAGTGGGGCCGCAGCACGTCCGGTCCGGGCCACTCACACACCTTACCTTCGTCGATGCACTGGCGCAGGGCGTGCTCGTCCGGGGCCGTCAGGCATTCCTGCTCGAAGTCGACCAAGTTCGTCGTCCACTCGTTCGCGTACGTCGTGGAGCAGAGACGCCGGCAGCGCACGGATTCGGCCTTCAGGCAGCAGTGCTGCTTGGCCGAGTCCATACCGATCTGGTTGATACGTGACACCTCGTTTGAGCTGGCCTGCTGGTTGCCGGCGGTTCGCTGCCGGTCGGCCTCCAGGAAGCACTTCCAGAGGGGCACCGTTGGCATCAGTGCACCGCAGCCGCCACGGTGCTGCAGCAGGTCGATGATTTCCTCCACCGTGTACGGATCGATGTCGGTACCGCCGGTGGTCAGCGTTTCGTGGCACACGCGCCGACATTTGGGCTCCGAAGAGGCATCGCAGCATGGGACATCTGGTGGACGGGACAGTGTGGACAGAATTAATGTGGATTAATGTCGAATGTGGATGCACTAACTTACAGCGCTTCAGGTTCCGGTTGAAGGTGACGTCGATGAATCCCTTGATGCACTGCATCACGTTGCTGTTGTTGGTGCGACAGGCCGTCAGTACCTGCTCGCGTAGTGCCTTGGAAGGCGTCTGATGGCGTTGAAACACCTGCCCGCAGGCCTGCAAGCACTCGGCCGTACGGGCACTGCCACAGCACCGATTGCCGTTCTCTTGGCGTTTGAGACAACCGAACAACTGCTGTTCATCACTCTCCCGACAGCCAGTTCGCAGATCGTCCCGTGATGAACCCGTGGCACACACGTGCTGACACCTGACGGACATCGCGAACGGACAGCAGATCCGGCCAGGCCAGCTGGCACCACGCTGGATCGCTAGCATCGTGTCGTTCATGCACTGCCAGAAGGGGACCTGCTGACGGGGACAGTACTTGCGCACGTCCACCAGCTTGGCCTCCCGTGAGCCGGGCTCCGACGCAATACGTGCCAGTGACAGCTAGGGACGGACGGGGAGAAGAAGCGAACGGAAATGAATCGTTAATTCGGGCACGGCTATAAAGGCATCGAGAGGACGGTTTCGACGCAGCAGTTTCACGTGGGAAGTGATGGGTCCCGATACGCGTACGATCGTGCTGTTTGTCGCCTGTCTGACCGGAGCGGTGGCTACCAGCGTTGTTTCCCTCCAGCACCGTGGTCAACACACTTGCAATGCGGTGCACGTGGTGGATGACTTCTTCGTCACAGCCGCCGCTTGCTTCGGGCAGCGTGATCCACTAACGTTCGAGCTGGTATCCTCCAAATCGCACCGGAATGTGCACTGTAACGTGACGCACTACCAAGCGCATCCGAAATATGTCTTCCTCAAACACAACATTGCGATGCTGCAGGGGAAATGTGAACCAGGAACGTATCCCGAAAGCAAGGTTTCAATTCGCGAAGCGAAAAGTGAAGGTCTTTTAACACTACTAGGTTCCGGGGGCTCACTGAGGGAGGTAAACCGTCAGCTAAAACTCCAACACTGTTCCGTGTGTCAAAAAGAGTACGAAGTTTTTGACTGCAAACGGCAATTGTGTGTTAAACCTGTTGGCATGGATGCCAGAGCGCCCTTCGGCTTGGAAGTGAGTATAAAAAGCACTTGTTTAATCGACATTAATATTAAAACTAATTTCGCATTCGTTTTAAAAAGGGTCTCGGAGGAGCTGGCCTGTACCATGCACACGGCGAACTGGTGGGGATTCTATCGTATGGCTTTTCAGGTAGCAGCTTCGTCGCCGAACGAGTAAGCTACTATGGTCCATTTCTGGTGGGTGCAATGAAACGCTTTAAAGCAGCGTCCGGTGTTAATGGCCTCGTGTCGAGCGACTAATTAAACTTTAAGAAATAAATGCATATCTGCAATTGCAAAAACTATGTATTCATCGTAACAATCGTTGCTCACTAGAGAAAAAAGCCGTACACCATCCCAGTTGCTATGACAAGCTGCCGCACCTGTGCCAACTTGATGTGGTGTAAACTTCACCTAAGAGGCTTAGGAGCGATTCCTAATAAACATGTCCTCGCTAAAAAAATACCCCATTCCCATAATCACGTACGTTTATTTTTATGGATTCGGATTCTCTCCCTCCCGCGCCTTATGTGCAGTATCTTCCCGTACACCCTGCGAAACAAAAACGCTCCCACCTGTTCTAGAACAAACAGCACAAGTGCGCACTTTTACGACCGCCAGTATTGCGCTGCAACATTTTATGCCATCCAAGCCGTCCCGGGGACCGGTTCAGCGTCGTGCACTGGCAATAAAGTTGAGCATCTCCAGCCGCTGTCGGCTCTGTCGCTCGAGATCCTGGTACAGGGTGCGCTTCAGGTCCCGCCGTAACTTCCAAGCCCAGACTTCCAGCGGTGACTGACTTTTGCCGGCTGCCCGTGCGGTGTCTAGCTGTGGGATGGAAGAGCGATCGAATGAGTGGGCGGCCGGTCGGGTCGGAAATTATGGTTCCATACGACACACCTGCTGGAGACAGTCGCTGTACAGCACCACCGTGCCCGCTGGTGCGGCCGGACACGGTAGAACGCGCCTGATAGCCAACACTTGACACTCACGGCAAGTCATCGTTCGCCGCCGGGCTTGCAGCGTTCCGTAGGAGGCGATAAAGTTGCGTACCGTCGGGCCGAGGGCGGATCGATCGCCGACGGTACCGACCAGCGCAAGCGAGGGCACATGATGGCGACAGGGCGATTCCCGCAGGCTGGCCACCTTCCTACTCAGGCGCTCCCGCACGCCCGGCCCCGGTGGAGCGTCACCATAAATCATCACAATTTGGTGCTTTCGATACGACCGGACACACTCGGCGTCGGCGACGTACGCCACCGGGGACAGCTTTATGGCCCAGCAGAGTAGCGTCCGATTGCGGGACGCGACACGAATTGCCACAAACTCACCGCGCGCCGGTGTCAGCGTGGCCAGCGCCAGCAGTAGGAACGACGCAAGAACACAACCCAAACACGACATCCCTGACGGGCGCACTAGAAACGGACCGGCACCTGATCTTGTCGCGGAATGGCGATACGGACGGATTGATTTATCGAGCAGCCCGGAGGGCAAACAGTAATTGCACCGCCGGGTGGACACTTTTTAACATTTTCACCTTCAGTGTGTGTGTGTTTGTGCAGAGAAAACACAGCGCGTGCAAACAGAGGAAACGTTTGCACAGGTTGGGCTGGTGAATTGAAGGGGGGTTTCTACTGCCAGCTTCTTTCCTTGCATTTCGCGCATGCACCGTGGAATATGCGTTGATTGCTTGATGCGTTCGTTCACTTTCGATCGGATCGACAAGCCACATGCATCACATACGTCGGAACTTATCGGCAGTAACATCGGAGGGAAGTGTTCGATCGATGTGCGATAATGTTGCTGTTGTGACGAAGTTTATGCAGCGTTTTTTTTAGTATGCCAGTTTTGTAACCGTCTTGTAAAGGTATGGATTTTTATGTGGCCTACTTTGGAGGACATAGTTAAGCTGTGGCACGAAAATATCACGTGTAAGTCAGTCTATTTTGAGTTTTTTTTTACACTTAGTCTAAACAGTGCATAACCCAAACCACATTTATAATCCAAAGCCATACGCACACGTTTTGAGATATTCACTGCGACTTAAGAGCTGGAATCCGAGAACAACCATTATTTAAACGGATCTTTGGACTCTTTCGATCTTGAATTTTTTAATCTTTTATAATAGGAAACGGGTCTTTAGGCTTTTCTTTACATCAAAAGTTGATTTAGATTTACTTTCAAAGTCAACATGATTTGAGGCTATTTAGAAGGTGTTGGCTAGTGTGACTTTGTTTTTGTGTGGACTCTCTTGTCTCTCTCATTCTTGTCTCTCTGTTTCTGTATTTCTCTTTAGAATAAAATTAGTTACTTGAATGCTTGCCTTTGGTATTTTAATATGAGCAGTTTTAACTCTCACTGGTTCGACCCAACTCATTGTGCTTTTTCTGTTGGAGGCAAGGTTTAACTGACACTGAGCTTCTTTATGTTCATTCTACAATGACTCTATCTTGGTAGTCGTCGGCTACTGTATTGGACAACACACCCAGTTTACTATATCTTATTTGCCATGGTCATTCTCTTTCACTACCCCTGTAAAGCCGTTCAGTTTGAAGCATAAATTCTTGTAATAAATAAAATTCCTCACAAAAGTAAAATCTCATCCGAACGAAAACAAAAAAATTATCATAAATTTAAAACCAAACTGCCAATCCAACCGTGCGGGAGAGGATTTATGATCCGACCGAAATTCTGAGGTCGAATCCAAACTGGTTCTCGCTCACCGTACGACGGACGGCTAATTGCCGGTCCATTCCGACGGGTTCCATCACGACCGCTTCGACCATGTGTTAATTAATTGGTCGCTGCACCATTAAACCGTCATCGGGAGTGTTTTTGCTCTCACTCCCTCCCTTCTCGATTGGGATGTATTGCATAGTTTTGACGGTACGCACGCAAGATGCGGCCAATTTACGTCCCGCGGGAGTATGACCGTCGAATTCGCTTCGATGAGGAAACGGATGACGATTCCGTTAATGAATCAATCCCGGCACATCCCGGCGACGAGTGTAATGTTTCGTCGAATGCGACGCACCTCGAAATTGGGACCTTCGGTCGGGGGTCTCCTTCTGGTAATGATGCTGCACCGAGCAAACCGATGGCTCATTGCGTTTTGCGCATTTATGTATTAATTATAACCCCCTGGGCGGGAAGGCGGGTGGCTTCAACACATCCTGTTGACCTAAAATTAATCCCAAACTGCTGGTGCCGGCTCCGTTCCGTGTGCTTCCACCAACTCCTATTCACCCTGTCAGCTTAGCTAATTGTGGCAAACTTCTGCGGCGTTCGGGCACACTTCGGCAGCCTACCTGAAGCGTTTCCAAGCGTGGGGTTAATTAAAATTCAAAATTATTCATGAAAACATACCGATGTGAGCGCCGTTGAAACAAAGAAAAACAAACGATTGGAAGCAAAAAAAATTGATTCTCGTCCTAAAACCGGTGAGCGGTCGGTTGGACTACGAGACCGTGAGAAATCCGATCCAAGACGGTCGGTAACGCAAAGCAACGAAAATATGTTTCATAATTTATTGGCCGATGGTGTGAGAGAGATTCGTTCCGTCGGTATTCGCGATCGGGGTGACACCGCGGTGGACAAAAATCAGCGGCCGAAAGCGAAACAAAAAAAGCAATCACAAAAACCAACGAAGAACATCTTGCGGGACCGAAGGAAGATTTGGCATCTTCTTCGAATTGGAACGATGAAATTTCAACCACATCCAAGCGCAATGGTCCAAAATCGGTCCGAGCTCGGTAGCTTATCGTAA
>JXWZ01001014.1:0-20414 GCA_000956215.1 Anopheles farauti No. 4
ATTTTAGTCAGATCAACAGATTTTAGCGGATATTTTTTAAGTCTAATGTATTTTTAAATCCATATGTAATGTATTCTACGGAATTTTGAAATATGTAGCGCTTTAAATACGATTATTTCTGGATAGGTAACAGCTACTGCAAACCTGAAAGCTCTTGTCGTTACCATCAGCATACATGAGAAAAAACAGTCAAAAAATTTCCATTATATGTATGTCCTGGAAAAAAAAACTAGCAATGCATTGCCACTGGAGTAACTTACAGGGACACATTCCTCTAAATATATGCTACGTAAACTTCAGCGTCGAAAACTCGCACAAAAGCTTGGAGGGTTGTGAGAATAGCAGCAAATGCCAATTAATTTACTACGTGGGACGTTTCTCGTTGCAGAACGATATTCTAAAATTGAATTCCATTTTTCTTTAGAAGAAAGTACGCAAAAGTTTCAAATACGCGCCACCGCGCCATTCGTTCAAATTAATTTCTTTGCGCAGTTGCACACGGTGTGTTTGTTGCGTTTCAATAATGATTTCTCCTGAATTTGCTCCTGGAACGCTTGATGAGGTTTTATTCCTATATCGAACAAAACACTCTGACTGGGGATAAAACTTAAAAAAATGTTCGTTGCCCTGTCGGAAGAATGGGAAGGAAAAATCCTTAAACGAGAAAACTTCGAACTTCCGTTGCAATTACCCAGGGAATCGTGGTGGTGGTATTGGTCAGAATAAAAAAAAACGTCATCAAACTTAGCACAGCATGTACTTTTCCAAACCGTGTCACACCATCCATCATTCGTGTGGCCAGTGCGAAACGCCTCAGGAGACCGTCGGGGTCCTTTCGCCACAGTGATGCCTAGCAACACTTATGCTAATGACCACCACATCACAGCAAGATCCGGGAGGTTTTACGCGTGGGGCCGTTCTGCGAGGGAGGCAGCTTGTTAAGGTGGCTGCTCCCTTGGCGTGCCACAAAACGAGTGATGATTGTAAAAAAAAATCAACCTTACCTACGACATCGAGGGAGACATTACACCAAATAAGACGATTCGGACGGCACAAAAAAAACGAGTTTCTTTGAAAAGGAAACAAAACCGACAGTGTACAGATGTTAGATTTTGTAATGCCCACAAAGCAACATCGATAGTAAAAAGAAAAAAAGCACAAATTGCACACGGCTAGGGACCACCAGAGCGGAGGTCCTCATTATTGCAAACATCAAGGAATAATCATTTGCGCTAATTACCGGCCAACAGCATTGGTACCAGGGCCTGACGGTACCAGGAATCTAATTTCGTAGGTCCTTTAAAAAAAAAACACGTCCCACCGAGCTCATCTACAGCCATTTCCGGACGCTCGGTCGTTTGTTGGTGGACACATTTTGTGGAAGGCGAATGGCGAATTTCGGTGCAAGAGCCGAGGGGACGAGCAGCAGTTTGCATAAATTTGTGGATACAGTGTGATAAAAATACCAAAAAAAAAAAAGAATTCCCTCGTCCCTGTGCGGAGGTCGGTGGAGGGTTCTCCTATCCCCGGAGCTTAACAGCAATTTCAAGTGGATTTCGGTAGTAAATACGACACCGTTTAAAAACCGGACGAACTTGCCGTGCGGGCGTCTCCGATGATGCCGACTGCGTTGTTGGGCTGTTTTTGATGGACTGTGATGGGCCGGCGGGCGAAGACAAACCCCGTCCAACGATGCTTTTCATGCTGGCCGAACGAGATGAAAAGGATAAAGTTTCTTATCGTGCGCCGAGACTTCGGTGACCCAAAGAGACAGTCCGTCGTGCGATCGAAAGAAACGCCCGTTGGAAAGATTACTATGCTGTCGTGCATAATGCTGAAAATGGCGATGGTCTGGACAAAACGGAACCAGACAAAATGATATCCACAGAAGCTTGAGCACTTGCGCAAAAGGGAAATAAAAAAGACCCAAAGAAACTCTGCTCTGCAAAAAGTAAACCTTAAACGAAATCTAGCAGATTCGAACGTGAAGAAGGAAAAGCAATTTCCTTCCACTGTGTGATGGGTTCGCGTGCTCGCGTGCTCTCCCTACGACTCCCAAAAGGACACGGGCTTTTCCGGTCGAGACGAGTGACACGAGTGTGTGTTGATATATGACCAACCGTTAACGGTAACTTAGTCGCCGTTTCTTCGATGGGGAAAAGACATTCGACTTTTTCGTCCGGGATGGGAATACAGCGACGCAAAGTTCCAATGATGGTCTTTTAGTTACTGCTACTGCACTTCGAAGCACGTCCTGCTGGGCAACTGTGTGATACCGATGATGTGGTGTTGTGATAGGAAGAAATTTTAAGTAAAATGTATCAATTTTTTTTGGAAATCGTGCCACTTGTACAAGCAAGGCAGCTCCCAAGCTAGTGTGTTTCCCCATTTTCGTTACTCTTGGATCGACCGGACTGTTCAAGCGATTGAAATACGATTTTTAAGGTAGCCACTATTTGCGAACCCCAAACGTAATGTGTTGCAGTGTTTTGAAGCGATATATTTTGATAAAAATGTACCCGTGGATGCTACGCGAAAAGTGAAAATATTCAGAACTCGTTCTTTGTGATCAGACGAAGTAAAGCAAACACCTACCTGAAAGGGGATTTCCTTGTTCTTTTTGATTATGTGAAAGCCACAGATCTTCGTCTCGTCCACTTTGATCAGCGGTGTGATTTCAACGAATGTTTCGTTTTCCTTTATCAAACCGTGGTACGAGGTTTCCAGGACGCGCTCTGCAAAGATACAAAAATAGGGAACGGGTGAAAATATTATTTAAGCATCAATAAAAATGATTCAATCTTAACGAAGAAGATCAAGCACGTTTTTATCGTTTGATTTGTTTTTTACATAGTTAAGAATTTCGTATGAAATTTGGTAGAGATATGCAGAAGTTCACATGCGATTCGAATCATTACCCTACCGAGCCAGTGAAAATCTAAGTAGCGGTTTCATTAAAATTGTTCCTCATTCACACCAATGGACGGAATGAAAATTAATGACTAGAAATGTTTCAAGCACGATCTCTCATGCGCGATACCTAAAAGCGTGTGGTAAACAGGGGACACTTTTCGTTACGATACGTTGTGCATCAGCAACACAGTATCGTTTCGACATGCGTCAGCAAACATGGTGACGGTTCGTAATATTATCACACGCTCGTTTCCAAAATGTTGTGGTGCTGTCGAACACTTCTCGCTCTGTTGACTTTCCGTTTCCCTCGCACTTGTCGATTCATATGTATAATATTTTGCACCAGTTAACATTATGAAACTGAGAACATTAGCGGCAGTGGTAGTCTATAATTGACCCATAGAAACACGCAGCGCACAGCGCTCGCTAACAGTGATTGCAAATTACTTCCATTTCCTGAACGACAACCGAAACTGCCAAGCGGACCAAACTGCAACCAACTCCGATCGGAATCTCACATGAAATCTCATTCGCTGGATGAGGCGTTTGCATCGAATTTGTTGCTAAACATACACACACTTACGATGGAAAAGCGATATTTCACATTCGGTGAACTGAACTTTTTCTAGGAAGCCCATGAACCTCCATGAACGCCATGAAATACCGCAACCTCGTCGGAGGTTCACCTTCGGTATTCATTTGTGCACACCAAAAACATTTGCCGGTGTATTTGAAGACTGGCCAGGGTTGGGAAAATTGCCCAGCTGCAGTTTAGTTCCTTTAGCTGCAAACGGGATCGATTTGCCGGCGAAAAAGTACCTCAACCGCACCTGTCATCAAGGGAAGGAATCGTCCATAGCCAATACGATTCTAGACACGGTTCGCGATGCATTATATTTGTGCACCGTGTGCAACATTTGCTGGATTGCCTTCAGACGGGGCCTGGCGAACAGTGGGAATTACGATTGTTGATGAAAAATTCGTTGATAGGGTATGGTGTTTGAATATCAATATCTTGTACATTAGCAATTGTTGTGACCGAAAGCTTAGCATGTAACATATATTTGTACAATTAACATATTAAGTATTTGAATTATTTGCTCACGCATCCCTCGCACGGGAGAACATTTTGCGATCTCCGGGATTTTTAAGGATTAGTACCAATCGAATATCTCCTTCCGAACTGCATAAAAATGATTTATTGTAAGCCACACAAAATAAATCAATCAACCAAATAAAACGCAACGTAAATCCCCATAAAAATGGAGCTTAAGTTGCCGTTCGTTCTGTCCCGCACACAACCGAAGAGGATTCGCTCCGTTTTATCGTCTTAATGTTTTGATAGCGTCCGGAGAGCAGTCGAACCCTCTGGACCGATCGATTTCTGGGGCGTGCGAGTGGTGTAGCAAATTTTCTAGCCGTGAATAACGTGTCAAGGAGGGTAAAATCGAAGCGAAATAAATAGCTAAATCTTCTATCACGACTGGAAATCGAAACGATTCGGATGTTTGGGGAGAGTCGGTCTACATAAATACAAAAACACGCATACGCACACACTTCAAGCTTGGCAGTAATAAAAAAAGTACGTTCCACAATGGCAATAGTAAAAATAATAACCAGTAGCTACATTGAAGCATTTTAATTGCTTCACTGCTGTTTTATCGAGCGTTTCCAATAACTAACATTGTACTAAGCTATTTCCATCAATCGCGGATTTGTCGCGAAATCGCGAATGAGTATAATCGTTGTTTAAAGCGGTGATTGAATAGGGTCTTTGCATAAGGGCACGCTTGATGGCGAAAAAATAAACCGTGAATCACCGCTTGCAAAACTCCGCAAACGCACAAAAAAAAGGAGCAATATCAAATCGATTCTGTTCTGTGTGATGGTTGTGGATTCGGTACTTTAGCACGGAATTAAAACAGATTACGTGCCCTGTGACTCAAGAGCCCACCAGCATCATCAAGCGCCGCCACCCGGGGGGGCCACAGGAATGTAATTTATTTTCTTTCCTCTACCAGTAAAAGATCGTATTTCTGTTCTCGTACTTCACCAATTATCACGCCTCCTTGCCCACCATACGGCACCACATGGCGTGTAAAATAAAATCCTCAGCTTAGCACCTTCTTTTGAGGGTGGGGAATACGAGCGACGCTGCTGGGAGGGGCTGGTAGTCTCAACTTTCCATGCAATCCACACACCTTAACTCACTGGGGCCTCTCTTTGCAGTCGTTTTGCTGATCGATAGTGGACTTCGACTCCGATTCGACCAGCTGCAAGGTGTCGACGTACGGTGTGAGGTTTTCTCTGTAGGCGACACCATGCTTCACACTACAGCGACCGTAAAAGTGCTGAAAGATAGGGGGGAAAATGAAGCAAAAAGAATACACGTACACGCTAAGATCGGAACGTAAAATGTCAACGTGTTCTTTCCTCTCATCGGCTTTCTGCTGACACATCATATAGCCGGTGGATCGTTTCATTTTGTTTCCTTTTTTCAGGTTGTGTTGCAATGAAATTCGACACAAGAGGCTCATCGTCTGTTGTGAGCAGAATGTAGCTATTGGTACATTATTATTTTGACTATTGCGGTTCTTGCGCTGTTCGTTTTCATAAGATGGAATAAAAAACACATAAATCAATGGTTTTTTGTTGGGTAAGGAGCAAATGAGCAAGAATAACACAAAACAATATATATTCCTCGTCACCACGATCAAACACGATGGACAAAACGGAAAAAAATTAACAAGTAGGAGCTCTGAATCACATCGTCAAATAGAAAATACCTCCATAAAACAAAAAAAAAAAAATAAAGAACGTATACTAGCAAACAAACCTCAATAACCAAATCATGAAAATCTCCACGACACGGCGTGGGACATTCATCCCGATGGGTGCGAGTGAACCAACCTGGCAGCGATGGTGCAGCAATAATAACCGACGGTGCAACGGACTCGCGCGTTCAAGAAAAGAAAACACGCGATGTGGTGTTGACCAAAAATAAATAACGGAACGCTGCGCGACAAAAAAAAACATACATACACACACACACACACCAGCGAGAAACACAAATTGTAGCAAAGTTGAACTAAAAATGGAGTTGGAAAGAAATGAGTTTGAGGGATCAGAGAGTGTCTAAATGTGCGATGAATGCACCACGGGTCACCAAAAGCAGTATGTTCCGGCGACACACAAAACACACACGTGGGCGTCACGGTGTTGAAGATAAAAATGAATTCACCCGGCACTCCCACCGGTTATTAACTCGGCGGCATCGCACCATTTGATCGACTCTTCGAACAGCATCTTCTTCGCATGCAGAACTTGGTTGTGTGTTGCCTCCGTTCGTGGGTGAGAGTTTGGAAAGGAAATCGGACGTGTACTTTTTTCTGGAGCGGGAATTTGGATAGACGAGAAAAGAAAAATCTAGAAAGCCAAACCAAAAAACGAAGCCAGACGGTGGGAAAGAAATACGAAATTAGATTTTTTCTCACTTTTTTACTTTTCGTTGGGGTCAGTATTAATCACCTATTCAAGCGCGCCCCGGGTGACATAAATCAATGTGTCCCCACCGAACGTTCGAAGTTAACAGAGCGGAAAACACGTTGCCCATTTACCGGGTAGGTGGTTCGCTGAGATAAAAGGCTGGCCTGGCTTCGGTGGAGGTTAAGCAGCAGCAAGGGTAAGTCGTTTAAAATTCGGAGAATGCTCCATTTCTCAAATGATGAATGCGTTCGAAAGGGATGTCGATGATAATTAGTACCTATTTGTAGCCGTTGTATGGAATATTTGTAGAAGGTGAGCTACTCTCATGAACTCGCTATAAACAATAATATTAATGATTTCGACACGAATTTCCTTTGAATCTGAATCTGATCATCATCCTGTCCTTTGTTTTGAGCGAAAGAGATTATGAAAAGTTATTAACTAAATATACAACAATATGCGTCTGGATCTACATATTGGTCACATCAAATTCCTAACTCAATTATAATGGAATGTTTTCATTTTGCTACCTAATTTAAATGTTATGCTGATCCTGTCATGAGATTAACACAAAACTGGGAATCGTACACGTAGCCCGCTTAATGTTAGCTTAGCAACAAGTTCAAATTTATATTTATAAGTAACATAACCAAAACAATCTCCATGCCTCACAAAAAAACAACGAGTAACCAATTTTCTTACTACATCCAAAGTGCATCACCGCGCCATGAGCGCTGCATAAACGTACGAACCACCACTATGCGGCAGGATCCTGATTGCATTTATTCAAATGAGATGCACCCTCATATTAGCCCGGGTGTGTGCGGGTGGCTCTTTACCCAGGCAATGAATAATAAAACATTTGCCTTTAAAGCATGACGATATTTAAGCCCGGAGACGGCTCTTTAACGCTTGTCCATCGCACCAAAGGAGAGCCTGAGCTGAGTAGGGTGTGGATAGGGCGCGGAGAAGATTTTATAGTTCGTGTCCTTGCCCACAAGCTGGACAGGGGGGCTCAAGGAAACAAGGTATCGGAGAAGCGGAGCGATGGAAGGAACGTGCCTGCAATAGACTATTGACTAATTGTTGTACCGAGCGCTCGCGATGGGCTTGGCGTCGGGGCCAGGAACGAGAGACCGAGAGTCGTTCCGATCGTGCTTGCTCTTTCGGCAAGCATTTATGCAAATAAGAGGCTTGTCTTGCAAGCGTTGGGCGAGACTACCCGTCGGCTACCCGGGGCTTGTGGATTCTTTTGTCGGAGTTGGGCGCGGGTTGTCCATGGGTTGTCCTGAGCGTTTGGGGTCGTGAAAAATCATCTTCCATCATCATGAATCTCCCCTTACAGCTGCTTCCAGGGATCCATACAGCAAACACACTTCACGGTCGCTGTTGCAAGACGAACGACGGTGGCGACTTGCTGCTTTTTAGTACGGGCGTTGGTTAAAACCGCAGCGATCTAGTGAGCGGGGTTGAGTAAGCGTTTGCAAGTCAACACATAAAAAAATAGGTACCAAAAGTAAAACAACGGCAACGACAAGCATGCTATGCTGCTGGCAAGCAGGAGCGCTCCACCAACCGGAAGCTTTACACAATCGTTTTACATACATAATCCCGAGCCTAATGCCAGCTGCATAAATTGTGTTTTCCGCAAGGTTCTCTGTCGTTGGCGTAGGTTCGCGACTTTACCACATTTCCTTGCGGTAAGTGTCTCGCTCTCCCTCCCTCCACCACTCGAGCTTTGTGTCCGTGAAAATATCATCTCATCCGGAATCTCACACATGAATACAGGATGCGATGAACACAATATATAGATAAATAGCATTGCAAGCAACCTTTGTTCCCTGGTTCTTGGGGAACATTTGAGATCCTTCCGGTGGGTCGAACAATATAAACCTGTTTGCGGACATTATTGCACGTTCACGATGTTGCGGAAGGTGATCATTTTGCACCACAACAATCACAGGCTTGTTTTCGGTGATGCGGGTTGTGTTTAGTGTCATTCATACCAAACATAGTGAGAATTATAAATATTATGGCTTTTAAAGTAAAAATGATTTTTTTTGCAGAAAGGTAATGACTCACGAAAAGTTTCAGGATTAAAACTTTGTATGTTGTTTTTTGTTGTATTTTAAAAGAATAAAATCACAAATAAAATTACGTAAAATATATCATGTCTTCTCTTGTAGAACATTGTAACCCCATTTTACTCCATTTTCCTATTATTTTCTTAAAGAATGTAAAACATCGAGGCAGAACCGCTACAATTTTTGTGAATGAACAAATATAAAGAAACTTTTGGCGTTTATTTACCGCACGCTTACTATTCGCACCACGAATGATGGGCTTTTCGTCCGGCAACCCAGCGGTCCCGTCGTTGAACATGCACAAAACCTGTCACTGATTTCAGAAAACTTAATGTGGCATGGAAAACCCCCAGCGGGTGTGGAGATTTTCGTCTTCGCTTGCCGATTTTCGTGCTGTTTCATTGTACAAAAGTACACCCGAAATGTTGCCGGTTGAGAGCGGTGCACAGTCGACTGACATGGCACTCACATCCGTTTTTATTCGACCGGACCCTTGAAGGATCATCCCATTTTTTCGAGTGTTCCCTCCCACAATGATTCCCCACCATTGCAAACCGCTCTTCGAGTCGTGACACAACAAAAAAAAAACCTTTGTACTTTAAAGGACTGTCAGTTTTTCCTTTACGCTTTTTTTTAATCTTTTTCTGCTCGGAACATATCTTACAAGTTACCAGAACACACTCACACTCACACGGAATTGGACCGAGATTCTCACGGTGGTGTAGTCACTATCCACAATAGTCTTCTCGTGTAAAGTACTTTTACACACTAACGCTTCCATCTTATCCCCTTCTGCTCTAGGTGTTTTTTCTCATATTTTTGCTCTCGACACATTGCTTGCCACAATAGCAATAACGCTGATTTTTCGCTACCATCATACATTCTGAGAAAAATTGGACTCACATACAACGAAAAAAAAAAAACAAGACAGGACTCTAAAACTTACACCCCCAAAGCCAGTTTCTCCTTTTTGTCCGTTTGCATTTCGTTTAAAGGGACACCCGTGTCAATGTGCGAAAATGGCAAATACTACCACATAAAAGCATACTGCTAGGGCCAGCGGAACGAGATGTGTGTCGTTGAGTAGGTCGAGTCGAGAAAAATTGTCGAGAAAACAACGTAGCCGGTAGATCCCGCTTCCGGCGCGCGGCACCGTTTTATGCCACAGGAATGTCACAACAGCAAATTCAAACCACTGCTCCGACGAGCCACACAAGCACATACACACACCCATAAAACGGAATGGTTGTATTACATTATGTTTTATATTATGTCAATATCCTCCCGCGCGAATGCCGCGGGTTAGAAAGACTCGTACGACGACCATGTCAAGACGAGGAGACCTAAATTACATCTCCGCCGGGTAGTTTCCTTCTGCTACTGCCTGTTTTACCAACCATTTACGAGCATCACCGGAGCAACTCATACGCGGAAATAATTCGCACTTCAACGGGTTTTTTCCCATTTCACTTCCACCATTTTTCAGAGCCAGTTTTGGACCATGCTGGTAAGATGTTCGTAAGGAAGGTAGGAGATGTTCAGGATTTGGTTGCTTTTTTCTATTCGGCCCCATCATCTGGTACAGTTCCGCAACCGGTAATGGGATTTGTTTGACGATGTTCTATTCTTAATCCTTTAAAATGAAATTGATGTTTTTCCTTGTGAAAAAAAATCTCGGCAGGTGGATTTTTCCGAGATTTTTTTTTGTTGTAGTCTGGAAAACTGGCACAATAGGGATTACGTGGCTGTTAGAGGATGATCCATGGTCGGCTTTTTGGAATCTAGTTAAAAATGAGTAACAATCGGAATAAGCTTTGACACGTGACTATACGTATTTTTATTGTTCGTTAAGCCCATTTCATGATACATTATAATGAATTGTAGAATAAAGACTGTTGTTCGCGTACAATTTAATTAATTTTGATATAAATTGAAAGTAGAAGTATTAAGTGTTCACTTTGCTTTCGGAATGATAAAAGCATCTATCTTATGTTTTATGTCACGTTGTCTACTTTTTGATAGCTGAGATTATCATTCTATCAGCACAGCTCTCATCCAAGCACGATCACGTGGCGGTCGATGGTGGCTAATAAAAAATCTCCACTAGATAGACACAATGCTCTATTTTCCGACCAAACAAACTTATCAAACCTCCCACCCTCATACGCAACACAAGCCGTCGCAGCCGAGATTGTGTCGGTGCAGTTGTTACCACACGGTCGACATGGAAACCGGTTGCAATTACCGTACCATACCGATGAGCAAACAAACAAACACCGGTGAGATGACAATATTTTGCCAACCCGGAGCATCTTCGACCACAGTGCGCCATCGCAACCATTGCAACGTTGACAGCAACAACTTTCACTCCCCTGGTTCCCGCCCCGGTAGATCCTATCGTTTCCGGAACGGGTGGACACACGCGACGGGAGCAATGTGCCGATGTCATGATGCCGAACGAAATGCGTTCCTCCATCCACCCGGAAAGACCAAGCGTAAAATCTCTTCCTTTCTCATGCTCACGGTCCTCAAAACAACGAATGTGTATCTATCGCTCCCTCCGTTTCCGTCGTAGAGGGAAGATAAATGAGTTTAGTATGTAAACAACGTGATTTCAACACACCGCTGCGGAGTGTTCCTTATCTGCGCGGCTCGGAAAGCTTCCCGGTGAATAGTTTTTGTCAACGCGCTCGGTCGCGTCCACCAGTTTTTTTCGTCGTCTTCATCCAGACACACCACCACCAACGGGTGCGAAGGAGAGTGGCTAAAAATAAATGTGCACCATAAAATGCGCATCAACACACTCACACATAGATAGTGGAAGGATGACAGCCATTTGCATCGCTTTCTTTTGTTTTCGTTTCGATTTCTCGCGACAAGGCATGCATTCGGCGTCGGTATCTCGCGTCGTGAAATACGAATGCAATTTTCGTAATGGGGGAAGTAAAATGCAACATAAACTCGTCATCATTATATCCCATTTCCACTGTTTGTGAACGTGCTGTTGAGTAGCTGTGTGGAAGCGGTCTGTCCTGTGGAAAATTGCAACATGTTGCATCTGTCTTTGTAGAGGAAAAAATATTTCAAAATTTAGAGAAACACAAACAGTGTGAAATCGTAAAAAACGTGTTTTCATGCTACTTTTACGCTGTTATGATTATCTGACTTCCTAGTTCAAGGAAAAATTAAAAGCACTACAATGTCATTCTTCATTTAACATCACTATAAGACCAGTACAGTTTAATCCAACTAATGAATATTTTTACAAGGTTTGAGTTAACCTAACAAAACCGTAATAAGTGAACATACTAAATAATCATATTTTTATATAATCACATAATTGTTTTACGTAAAATTACTGAATCAATCCAAATGTATGCTACGCTTTTCTGAGACGCACAGGCGAACAACAAAATATCGATCGTATTCACGTAATTGGCCGTTGACCGTTTGCCAAGAACCAACGAAATGGTCAATAGTGGCATTCCTCGATTACTAGCATGAAACTTTTATGTTGGTTTGCAAATATTGTGCCCATGTTGTATTTGCGAGCCCAAATCGGAGTCAAATAAATCATTTCATGTACTATGTGGCGTGGGAAGTAAAATGATCTGCTTTTCTAGATAAGGAAAACGGAACGCATGAATGAAGTAAATTGCTGGTTAGAAAAACGATGGTGACCACTCATTTTCACCGAAAATCCTAAGGTGAGTGAAAACGGTACAACGACGACGCCGAAATGTAACGTAATCATTAGCTGAGCTCTTTTCTGCGTAGAGTAGAAGCACACGAACGAAGAGTGGCGTTGTTCTTGGAATGATTTTGACGGTAGTTGATACACGCCACACGAACGGAACGTGGGAGGCATGGGAAGGCTTAAGTCCAAAAACATTAGGACGGAACATTCACCGTCACAATTTCACCCAAGGTCGAATCCTGAAGGGCTCAATAAGTAGTTCGGTGTCGAACTAAGTCTCCGACGTTCCCCACCCCAACACTTGATGTGGCGGGGCGGGTCCGTTTCTAATGGGAAATAATGTCAGACTTATGGCGAGGGCTTTGGTTTATGAGCGTTGCTTGGTCTTAGACCGGTAAAGCCGAGATTACGTTGGACGAACGCGTACAACTATCGATTTTTGCTGTTCGCAATGAAAAACACAAATGAGAGGGATCGTAGCTTCTTATTGTAGTCGTTTCGTTTTGGACCAAATTGGTGGTGTTTTAAAATGAAGCTTCCTTCATAAAAATAAAATAATCCAAATGAATGAACAGAAGAGCATGAGCATCGAAACCGAGCAAATGGCACGTCTTGTTTCCAGCGATCCTACAGCTTGCCATTTTATTCAAAGCGACTCTCGGAGCGACTCACAATATTAATAAATAGCGAGAAAAGTAATATAATTCAACAAAAGGATCTGGTCACGATTTTGCTGCTTTTGTCGCAAGCTTTTGCCTGAAACGCACGAACTATACCGGCGAACCTGAAATGTCCTGGAATAACTTTCCTGCTAAAAACCTACTCGCCGGAGGGTATACTGTGTTGTTCCGTTTGTTTCAATGTAGTTCTCTCGACAGCCACTCGACGATGTGGCCACAGACCACACTTCCAGTGGGTCACGTCTTTTTTATCGATTGGACGATACTTCATATGGACTCTCTGTTATGTTAGGTTAAGATATGTACCTTTCTCACCGAAACCTAGAAAGGCTAGAAAGTTTTATTTGAGTACTAAACGAAACAATACAAAATTGCAATAATGGACATAGACAAAAGAAGTTCGACAAAACTTAATAATGATTACAAGTGAAACAGAGTGCTTATTTGGAAAACCGAACGTTTTTTCATTGGTCAACAGGACTACTAATGTAGCAATGAGGTGTTTATGTATTGTAGGCGCATACGTTATGGCACAAAATGTACAAATTGGAGTATGCGAGAGCAATATCGTGTCGTATACTAAAATCAATGAGAATGTCCCAAAATATGCAATCTGAAAAATTATAGAATAATTGCTTGGAACTATGTGTCTGCAAAATCATTTTGAAATTAGATATGCTTTTTCTAGTATACATAATTATCTAATTTCAAAACTGCTCGGCAACACTATAGAAGATTAATACCAAAATAAATTATTTATAAGCTTTATAAGCTGTTCAATTTTTTTTTGATGTTTTTTTTTACTTTGAACCTATGAGCTATTCTATTCACATTCAACCGTTAAAGTTAACAAAGGCGCAATGTCAATTAAAATCAAAAGTAAATACGAATCTCTTCCTTCTTGTAGATCTATCGATTACGTATTATTGACACAAGCTTCCAGCAAACATCATCTCCAAATATGCCGAAATTAATTCACCTCCCAGGAAAGTTGAATGCAACCTTCAGGAAATAATTACTGTCCTATCTGCGCTACCGTGTTCTTCCCCGCTCTGCAGCACTCTTGACGTACGTGTTCTTGACGGTGTCGGCCGAAGAGAATACCTGCAAAATGCTCCACCGTGTCCCTTCTGAGTGATCCGGTGAGGCTTTTCGAGAAAATTGGCTCCTATCAGTTTGTGTGTGCGTGTGTGATCGGGTGTAACAGGCAATTACAGGTGCTTTTTGTGCCGCTCTACCCGATACACCCACGCGTCGATCTCGCAAGGATGGCTGCGCTAGCGAAGCAAATCGAATTATATTTCGATTCAATTACTGCTCCACACCGGCCATTCGCTTCTTTGCACTACCCTTGTGTGAATTGGTCGCGTGCGCTAACACCAAAGAAAAACATCCAAGCACGGGGATGGGCACGGCATGCAAGTGGGCGAACTAGTGGAAGGTGTAGGATATGTCTCCGTGCCGAGCGTGCGCTTCTGATCCACTCTGAATCGGCACCAACGGCACCATTTCCTGTAATCGTTCAGCTCCGAAACGTACGCACGTAGGAGAATAACAAAAAAGGAAGATCCACATCCCCCTCCCCCCAAAGACTCATCCTGACGCATGATTGGCTGTTCCGTTCTCGCTCGTCAAACTGCTGCCACTGACGGACGGGCGAATAGAATCCTTTCAGTAGAATACACACACGCACGCTTGTACACACCAAAGGATTCATGGACACCGACAGCATGCGCTATTAAAAACAATTACACGGTAAAGGGTGAGCCGAAAATTAAATTAAATGAACAGAAATTAAAAACACGAAGAGCCGGGGCGCTTGGTTTTGGTGCTGCTGCTTCTGCACCAGTAACCTCCCTGTGGGTAATTTTTTTCGCGCACCATGCTCCCTTTGTACCCCGGTTAAATGAAAAAAAAACGAGTTCGGTACGATGTACCAAAAGGATCGCCTTTTTTTTGGCGGCACCCAGTTGGATAACACCGGTTCGGTTTAGGCTGGTGGAAAAGCGCTAAATCTAGAGTGTCCTTTTTTAACGACACATCTGCCAGCGCACGACTCATCCTTTGAGGCTTCTCCTCCCCCCGGGGGAAACAGCGAATGGCCCGCAATTACCAACCATAACTACTCTCGGTCCTCGGTTGGTACGTGTCTCCCGTTTTACGCTTTGTGTGGTTCTTACGGGTCGCATTTTTTACGTGTGCTCTTTCTGTTGCCCGGTGTACATCCATCCAAGGCCAGAATTCGTGCGAATGTCGTCCTTACCTGCGTAGGATACGTGGGATAAAAGAGAGATGAAAGGAAAACGTTATTAATTGACGTTTAATTGAAATTTACATTCCGATTGCTGCGCAAAAATAATACACCCTTTTGCAGCGGGTGTACCGTCAAAGCGGTTTGGAGTGGAAGGTAGCAGTATACTAATTTCACATTATTTTCGCTTGCTTTGATCACACGGAGAGTTTTGCTGTTACGGTAGCGCAATTATAGTTACACTAAATGGTGGATGGATACTGCAAGTTCAACAATAGTAGCTTTTAATTAACTTTATAGCGAGGACCGTGTTTTACTAAACAGCGATATACAATTTTCACTCATTACAGGGTTCATTACGGATCAATTACTCACTCGTACAAGCAAACAGAGGATAGAAACAGAAAAAAATAGATTTAAAAATATGCCATTATAACGTTTGAGAATAATGTTTTCTTTAAATTTATAATGTTAAGTACACAATTTGTTTAACAATGTTTGTTTACAAAAAACGTTTGAAGAAATGTGATTTAAATTATCAGCTGAATACGCTATTTTATAACCGTGTGCATAACGCTGTTTTAAGCCATAGCCGTGTTTCATAAATGATGAATTCATGATTCGGTTCGATGGTTCGATCAAAAACGTCATCGATACTAATGCACCATTGTGAGAATCCATTGCATGTTAGCATTCCACGTTAATAACGATAACCTTTTCCATTCTGCAACGCAAAGTGCACTCTTACGATTCGTAACATTGCTTTTCAACAGTATTGATCTACCATACTTTAAATAAAAGGACCCACATAGGAAAACTAGATGCCCTTCATACCCCATTCCAGAAAATTGCTAGGCACATGCCTAGGGATCGCAAAGAATAGACATACAGTATAACAGCTTAACTGAGAGATGTTGAGTAAACACAGAATCAGTTTCCGACATTGCTCTCTCGGAAGGGCTGCTTTGGATCACCACCGGGGGTGGTGGTGCGAAGGATATGCGATATGCTGTTAGGTTGTTAGCAGAAGCACTGTCCTTGTTAAGACGAGCACGTCAATAAGATAGGAGGATGCGTTTGTAGATGGTTCTCATATTCTTCACCCGGAATATCTCAATCACCGCTTCCCCCTTCCCACGTTACGGTGGATGCATCGTTTCATGTAAAGAGTTTGTAGGAACACCACTTACCGCATCCAGCAACGTTTCCTCCCCATCATCACACTGTTTATTTATTTTAATTGCAAAGCTTACATCACACCCTCACTCTTGGACGCGCGCTAGAACGGAGGATGAGTTAGCGGAGCGTTTTCTGCTCTCATACATAATACGTAGTTTGGGCATGGAGGCAGCAAAACAATCCCTTACCACACGGTTCCACGACCGTACGCGTGCCTGTGAGCGTGTGTTTGATTGGGTCGCCACGGCGTCTTCGTCTAATGAAGTGGCAAACAGCTGCAACCGAGAAGCAAATGATGCAATACAGCGCATCCATCTTGCGACTAATTGAATGAGCGACCGGTATATGAGAAGGTGCGTGCTGTTGCTACAGCAGCACCTAGATAGGGGAGGAACATAAAAAAGCAACAATGTTGACTTCAGCTACCGGCTGCAGGACGACACGATCAATAAAATGGAACAATACACTTCATCGCTCCTTGGTGCTTTCTATTAGATTAAATTAGATGTAACGGTGAAGACTCTTCTCGGAAATGCGCCAACTCGCCTATGTGAGCTTTGTCATGACTTTGAAGTTAATTTTATCTAGCTGGGAAAGTAATTTACTACATGAAGTATAAAAACGTGAGTGTTCAATAATGAGCGCAAATTTTGACGCTGGAATTTTGATTCGAGCACCCTTATTCGGAAGATTGACATAGACCGAGTAAATACTGATAACCATCCATAGTCATATGCTTAAAATTTATTCCATAGATTCCATCCGACCCATACCTTATCGGTGATAGCACATTCAGATTATACAATTTAAACATTTCACAGCAATTTTTCTTCATTCAATGCGGGCAAAACTGAAAAAAAAAACAGTCATGAATGTGGTTGGTACTAAATGAAAGTCTATGAAATACCCATAAATTAGTCGGAATTGCCGATAACCCGGCACACAACCACAAAGGTTTTCTTGCACATTAGTAATCCGTAAACGTATTTGCGGTGTGAATAAGGGAATGAGCAAAAAGCCCTACGCTGCTTATGCGCTACACATCAGTTCTCCTAAATATAGCCCAATATTTCCTACATAACAAAAACTCACAAAGCAACAAAATGAAACGTACGTGAATTTTCCTACTTCCGGTAAAACCACCCTCATCATCATGGCAAACCAAAACCATCCTCATCCCTGCAACCGTTACCATATCACACCATTCACCGACCACCTCTATCATCCATTATTGACGCCTGTGGAGGTGAAAACGAGTTCTTTTCCACCCGTGGCAAACATAGCACACCGCCGTTTCGATACGTGTGGCGTAATATGGAGAGCACATTTCGAATGGCGAAAACACACCTCAAAACCCTCCGCGTGTCCTAGATTCAATGATGGCCAGGAATGCGAGGCTTTGCCAGCGAACCCGCACAAACACATACACAGGCGGGTTTTGGGCAGATTGGAGGGCTAAAAACGCCACCGAACTTTGAAAAGGACTGAAAGGATTCGCCAGCTGAATGGGAAGCACCGCACAACAAAGCGACTGGATCCAAATCATTAGGATTAGGTCGTGAGCCGCTCATCAGCCGGCCCCTTTCCGTCGTCTTTCTTTTGTGACTGCAGTAATCGCGGAGTTATATTGTGGCAGAAGGACTCTTTCCTGTGTTGCTTCGAATGAAGTGCCTGCCAACTAGATGTACCGATACACGTCCAAATTCCCAACATATTGAACATGAGTTTTCCCAAACGATGATCTTGGGTTTAAAAGAGGTGATGCGAATCGCTTGGTGGTAAACGTTCGCTCCTTACCGCACATGCAAACACTCGCTTCATCCATGATTTTACCACTGTTGGAAACATGAGCATAAACACACAACCACACATCCGGGAAAATTCTCCATATCCTCCATGTCCATACACTGTTTTGGGAAAATAGACACTTTTTCAATCGTCGATCTTGGAAAACGGGTCAACAAATGAATTCAAGATGGGTGGGAAAATCAACAAACGCACGGGAATATAGCAATTTTCAAAACATTCCTGCTTGTAGGGAGATGTATGTGAGTGTGGAAGGAGCTGGTGGTAGGTTGTGGGTTTGATAAAAGCTTTCTGATATTTGAAGATGATGATGCGTTTGGAGAGCGACGAAAGATCCTGTCAAGTGAATCTGCCCATAACGAACAGTATTATTATTGAAACAGCTCTTATTTTAAGTAACATACTTCCACAGGTATGTCTATTTTGAATGGGCGGTTTTATTCGTACAGTACAGCATGATTGTCGCCTTCCCGAAACAGGAAATATAAGAATACATCATAAGCATTTGTTTTTGTATTTAAAATGTATTTAATGTATTTAAAAGGGTTTTCTTCCCAGCGAACGATCTCAGGCGCGCAATCGCACCATTTTGTTGGAAACAAAACTGTGGATAAAAGAAAATTGAATCGATCCATATAAAATGTAACCACGCAATCGGTATGTGACAGCCCAGCACCAGAAGTCAATCAACCAGCTTTATGGATTCAAGAAAAACAATTTTTTTTTCCATCACAGTGTACGCCCTACATGCTACCGTTATGAATTAATAACGGATCGTGATCGGTGCTAACGGGCAAAGATTGAACCCCGTACCTTCAGTTTCCCGACGTGTTTTTTCCATTGGCGGCAGGAAGATATTTACCAGCCAGAACAGAAGGCAAAAAAATAACACATGATAAACGAAAGAAACACAAGACACTCACAAACATCGGAGAACAAATAAAATCCATTCGCGCACGAGATCGATGACAATGCAGCAAACACTCCCGCACAGACGAAGCAGGTCGAGAACTTCAAGCTTTTTCTGTGTGGCATACTTCACAAGAACAATCTCAGCCAAAACGGTACGCGGTTGGGTGAAGGTGTTGTAAGAGCGGAGATGCTTGTACATGTTTATTTCATTTTATTTTCTCCCAGTATTTCCCGACGTCTCCCGGGTCAACACATGTAACCCCACCTCTGCCGAGAGAAAATTATTTACAATACACACACATGCACACACCAGCGAAAGCGTCGCAAACACAAGACAGCTGGCGGTGGAACGGTTTTCCAGGACAAACCAAAGCAGATTCTTCCCATCAAACAGTTGACACCTTTCAATAAATGCGCTTCACCGATAATCAATCACCGTCTCGTGAGGTGTTTTTCGTTTTTTTTTTATATACCAAATGAAAGCATCTTTCGAGTGTAGAAAATACAATTCTGCCCCAAGCACTTTGCTATCGATTGACTATGCGGCAAGACATTTCGATGACGCAACACAAAAAAGCAATGTCTATTCGTAAGTATCTTTGTTTTTTTTTCGCTAACAAAGCTGTTTGAGCGTCGAAAAGAAGAATTTTCGTTTGGAAACCATTTTTCCTCGTTGGATGGAAGGCAGTATATTATTTTTCCACCCGTCAACTTTCAACCGGACCCGCACACGCGCACCATGGAAAATTAAAGTGGCGCATAAAAATGATAGCAATCCTTTCCAGCACAGCCACTGCAAACAACTTAGGACACAAAACTCATTAATCAGCAATGCTGCACGCTGCTGTATACCCGAGTCCCTTCGCCTTCTGCTGTCCGAGAGGATAGCACGACAGACAGAGGCAGTGCACCTAAAAAAAAAGAACATTAAATCGAATAAAATCATTCATACGTGGCGTAAACGGTAGCCGCGTATAACCGACGAAGCACCGGTTGGTGTTTTCGCACACCATTTGCGAGATTTTCGAACATCATGAAGAAACTTTTCGGTTGTGATTAGAAAGAGAGAAACAGAAAGGAACAAACAAAATTCGTTTGCGCACTTCTGGCCGGCATGGGCCACATCATGCACGCTCACCTCCTTTTACGCGGTTCACAGTCACTTCCAATTGCCGTACGTTTTTTTTTGGAAAGGGAGAAAAGTTTATTTCTGAATATGTGTGTGTGTGTCTGTCTGCTTGTCTGCTGGCTGTTTTAACTTCATTTTCATTTGAAAAATAATTTCCATCGCAAAGTAAACGAACTTCCACGTACGAACAGTGCAGCAAAGCCAATTTTTCATCCACCGGAAGTGTGATTGTGATGAGCTGTGTGAGAAAATATTGCTCATCGACTTTTATACGAAC
>JXWZ01001015.1:0-11562 GCA_000956215.1 Anopheles farauti No. 4
AACAAATTCGATGCAAACGCCTCATCCAGCGAATGAGATTTCATGTGAGATTCCGATCGGAGTTGGTTGCAGTTTGGTCCGCTTGGCAGTTTCGGTTGTCGTTCAGGAAATGGAAGTAATTTGCAATCACTGTTAGCGAGCGCTGTGCGCTGCGTGTTTCTATGGGTCAATTATAGACTACCACTGCCGCTAAT
Source organism: Anopheles farauti No. 4 (assembly GCA_000956215.1). Classification (NCBI taxonomy): domain Eukaryota; kingdom Metazoa; phylum Arthropoda; class Insecta; order Diptera; family Culicidae; genus Anopheles; species Anopheles farauti No. 4. The sequence continues at coordinate 195 of JXWZ01001015.1, forward strand.
GTTCTCAGTTTCATAATGTTAACTGGTGCAAAATATTATACATATGAATCGACAAGTGCGAGGGAAACGGAAAGTCAACAGAGCGAGAAGTGTTCGACAGCACCACAACATTTTGGAAACGAGCGTGTGATAATATTACGAACCGTCACCATGTTTGCTGACGCATGTCGAAACGATACTGTGTTGCTGATGCACAACGTATCGTAACGAAAAGTGTCCCCTGTTTACCACACGCTTTTAGGTATCGCGCATGAGAGATCGTGCTTGAAACATTTCTAGTCATTAATTTTCATTCCGTCCATTGGTGTGAATGAGGAACAATTTTAATGAAACCGCTACTTAGATTTTCACTGGCTCGGTAGGGTAATGATTCGAATCGCATGTGAACTTCTGCATATCTCTACCAAATTTCATACGAAATTCTTAACTATGTAAAAAACAAATCAAACGATAAAAACGTGCTTGATCTTCTTCGTTAAGATTGAATCATTTTTATTGATGCTTAAATAATATTTTCACCCGTTCCCTATTTTTGTATCTTTGCAGAGCGCGTCCTGGAAACCTCGTACCACGGTTTGATAAAGGAAAACGAAACATTCGTTGAAATCACACCGCTGATCAAAGTGGACGAGACGAAGATCTGTGGCTTTCACATAATCAAAAAGAACAAGGAAATCCCCTTTCAGGTAGGTGTTTGCTTTACTTCGTCTGATCACAAAGAACGAGTTCTGAATATTTTCACTTTTCGCGTAGCATCCACGGGTACATTTTTATCAAAATATATCGCTTCAAAACACTGCAACACATTACGTTTGGGGTTCGCAAATAGTGGCTACCTTAAAAATCGTATTTCAATCGCTTGAACAGTCCGGTCGATCCAAGAGTAACGAAAATGGGGAAACACACTAGCTTGGGAGCTGCCTTGCTTGTACAAGTGGCACGATTTCCAAAAAAAATTGATACATTTTACTTAAAATTTCTTCCTATCACAACACCACATCATCGGTATCACACAGTTGCCCAGCAGGACGTGCTTCGAAGTGCAGTAGCAGTAACTAAAAGACCATCATTGGAACTTTGCGTCGCTGTATTCCCATCCCGGACGAAAAAGTCGAATGTCTTTTCCCCATCGAAGAAACGGCGACTAAGTTACCGTTAACGGTTGGTCATATATCAACACACACTCGTGTCACTCGTCTCGACCGGAAAAGCCCGTGTCCTTTTGGGAGTCGTAGGGAGAGCACGCGAGCACGCGAACCCATCACACAGTGGAAGGAAATTGCTTTTCCTTCTTCACGTTCGAATCTGCTAGATTTCGTTTAAGGTTTACTTTTTGCAGAGCAGAGTTTCTTTGGGTCTTTTTTATTTCCCTTTTGCGCAAGTGCTCAAGCTTCTGTGGATATCATTTTGTCTGGTTCCGTTTTGTCCAGACCATCGCCATTTTCAGCATTATGCACGACAGCATAGTAATCTTTCCAACGGGCGTTTCTTTCGATCGCACGACGGACTGTCTCTTTGGGTCACCGAAGTCTCGGCGCACGATAAGAAACTTTATCCTTTTCATCTCGTTCGGCCAGCATGAAAAGCATCGTTGGACGGGGTTTGTCTTCGCCCGCCGGCCCATCACAGTCCATCAAAAACAGCCCAACAACGCAGTCGGCATCATCGGAGACGCCCGCACGGCAAGTTCGTCCGGTTTTTAAACGGTGTCGTATTTACTACCGAAATCCACTTGAAATTGCTGTTAAGCTCCGGGGATAGGAGAACCCTCCACCGACCTCCGCACAGGGACGAGGGAATTCTTTTTTTTTTTTGGTATTTTTATCACACTGTATCCACAAATTTATGCAAACTGCTGCTCGTCCCCTCGGCTCTTGCACCGAAATTCGCCATTCGCCTTCCACAAAATGTGTCCACCAACAAACGACCGAGCGTCCGGAAATGGCTGTAGATGAGCTCGGTGGGACGTGTTTTTTTTTTAAAGGACCTACGAAATTAGATTCCTGGTACCGTCAGGCCCTGGTACCAATGCTGTTGGCCGGTAATTAGCGCAAATGATTATTCCTTGATGTTTGCAATAATGAGGACCTCCGCTCTGGTGGTCCCTAGCCGTGTGCAATTTGTGCTTTTTTTCTTTTTACTATCGATGTTGCTTTGTGGGCATTACAAAATCTAACATCTGTACACTGTCGGTTTTGTTTCCTTTTCAAAGAAACTCGTTTTTTTTGTGCCGTCCGAATCGTCTTATTTGGTGTAATGTCTCCCTCGATGTCGTAGGTAAGGTTGATTTTTTTTTACAATCATCACTCGTTTTGTGGCACGCCAAGGGAGCAGCCACCTTAACAAGCTGCCTCCCTCGCAGAACGGCCCCACGCGTAAAACCTCCCGGATCTTGCTGTGATGTGGTGGTCATTAGCATAAGTGTTGCTAGGCATCACTGTGGCGAAAGGACCCCGACGGTCTCCTGAGGCGTTTCGCACTGGCCACACGAATGATGGATGGTGTGACACGGTTTGGAAAAGTACATGCTGTGCTAAGTTTGATGACGTTTTTTTTTATTCTGACCAATACCACCACCACGATTCCCTGGGTAATTGCAACGGAAGTTCGAAGTTTTCTCGTTTAAGGATTTTTCCTTCCCATTCTTCCGACAGGGCAACGAACATTTTTTTAAGTTTTATCCCCAGTCAGAGTGTTTTGTTCGATATAGGAATAAAACCTCATCAAGCGTTCCAGGAGCAAATTCAGGAGAAATCATTATTGAAACGCAACAAACACACCGTGTGCAACTGCGCAAAGAAATTAATTTGAACGAATGGCGCGGTGGCGCGTATTTGAAACTTTTGCGTACTTTCTTCTAAAGAAAAATGGAATTCAATTTTAGAATATCGTTCTGCAACGAGAAACGTCCCACGTAGTGAATTAATTGGCATTTGCTGCTATTCTCACAACCCTCCAAGCTTTTGTGCGAGTTTTCGACGCTGAAGTTTACGTAGCATATATTTAGAGGAATGTGTCCCTGTAAGTTACTCCAGTGGCAATGCATTGCTAGTTTTTTTTTCCAGGACATACATATAATGGAAATTTTTTGACTGTTTTTTCTCATGTATGCTGATGGTAACGACAAGAGCTTTCAGGTTTGCAGTAGCTGTTACCTATCCAGAAATAATCGTATTTAAAGCGCTACATATTTCAAAATTCCGTAGAATACATTACATATGGATTTAAAAATACATTAGACTTAAAAAATATCCGCTAAAATCTGTTGATCTGACTAAAATGTTGTTTTCGCTAAAAGCTGAACGAAGAATTTCATCAAAAATCAATGTTCATTTATTCCAATTTTATAATAAATCCACTGTGCAACGTCATGAGAACGAAAGATGTAAATTAAAATGTTTTCACAAAAATAGTATGCATTCACAATATCAGTAGCTGTGGAAAAATAAACTATCTTTCTCTCCCTCCCTTTCTCTCTCGTTCTCTCTCTCTCTTTCTCTCTCTCTTACGAATAAAGCAAGAAAAATTCATATTTCACCCAAACCCAAACATGACACACAACTTTAGATTATTCATATTCTTTTCTCGTCGCACGGAAATTCGCACCTTTTCGACCACGTGGTCTTGCAGGAGGAACCAAACAACGAGAAAAAAATGTACCCTCGACCCACTTTGCGAAAGAATGTGACAAGGACTGTTTCGTCACGGGCCACAAAACGTCCGACGAGGAACCTTTTGACCCCGGGTCGAACCCGCGTGGTTTGTTTTCGACGACTCATCGCGTCCGATATTTGCTTAGGACATGAAAAATTATCACCCCACCCGACAATGTTTGCGTGCCATGCACGAGTGCGCGGGTCGCGACCGGTCGGACGGATAATTTATTATCCAAAATACCGCGGCCCTCCAAGCACCGCGACAGAACAGTCAGCGTAGAGAGAAAAAAAAGGCGAGCGAATGTGAAAACATCGATTATATGCACCGTGGCCGTACTGTGTCTCGTACATACTGTGGTTCCGAAGAGCTCTTAAGATAGCGTTTGATGATGGTCCTGTGCTGGCTGAGGGTGGTTTGCGGTGCCAGGTGATGCCTTGGGAAAACCGACGTTGGTGGATGGTGAAGCACGTTATTGCGCGGTGTACCGACGAGTTGCAACCTGCCTGGCCGTCCGTGTCGTGGCACGTTTCCACACCGTTCGTTAATTTAACGACCGGAAAAGGAACAGCGGTACGAAAGTCGAAAAGGACATCTTCCGAACAGAGCGGCTGATTCCTGTGGGATACGTGGCATAGGCTTTCCCGGCACGGAGCGTAGGAGTTTGCAACCAGAAGTATTATTGCATTTAAATGAACAATTAACGAACCGCTCAAAGTGCACCGTGTGCCGCAAATGCATCCGGTGTGCGGCTCCGTACTGTGTACCGCAAGCAAACGATTATTGGCCAGAACTTACCAGAAGGATACGGTTCCCAGGACGAAACGTTACCGTTTCGGTTGGAAAACTTTACGCGCCGCTACGGGGTCGACTGGGAGAATTGTATCTTTGCCTACGGTGGCAGAAGAAACTGCACAGGACACCGTAGCTTCTGCTACCATGAACGGATAAATGATACGATGCTGCAATTGCGCGTTTGTTTCAACCACAAATGGGTTTTTTTTTTGGCATTTCTTCAACAACTGAGCGAATGAGCCACCGAAGCGGCGGACGGTACAGCAGGTTTATGATAAAACCATTTAGGCGCACCTCTATCCGGGTGTTGCAAGAAAAGCGATAAAACACACTCGTTCGGGGTCACCACGGGGAAAATTAATATCGCATCACTTTTCCCATCACCATTTTACGCGCGGTACAAACTCAGCTAAAGCTAAAGCTCCTCGCTGTATATCACGCGCCCTCATGATGGGTTGACATGTTTGATGAATATTTAAATTATGCAAGCTACAATTAATTAATTATACATCCGTTGCGGTTTAGCGTACGCGTGCGGTCAAAGAGCAAGTACTGGGAAACGTTGGCGAAAAGCGTTTTGTAGTGTTTAAATTATTTCATATGTTGCGCTGCGCTGTTGAAATTGTTTTGGAGTGATGAAAGCGCTAAAACATTCAACTCTCAGTAGAGGAGAGCGCAGTACATGTAGCTACTAATTACAACATTTTATAAAACTGTGGAGATAGGAAGAGAAGTTACGTTTTATCATTTTTGTACGATTTTTGCTTTTCTCTCACTCAATATTTGTTCGTATATCGAAAACAAACATATTTAAAATAATTATCTGAAATAATCTAATTGAAACAAATACTGTAGTCAAGAAGTTAATTTTAGAAAAGCTTGTTTACATTCGATAGACTATAAAACGCCCCAAAAAGAACTCCCAAAGAGGCATTACGAAATCAAACTGCCATCCCCTAAGAAGCTAACTTTCTAAGATTAGCTGCCATAAACTGCTTCGATAGCACCACGTGCACTTATCAGCCCATCGTAAGCGCCCGGCGTAACGAGGAGCATTTTCCATTATCCATCTATCACGTCACGTCGACACATCCCACACAGTTCTAATTACCACCGGCATCCATTTCCCGTGGCCCATGGCTCACCCTACTACCTTTCGCGCCGTTTTTGGGAAACTATTTTCGTTTAATTGCTTTGAATCTAATTGATGTCTCCCGCACTTAAATGAAGTAGTACGACTAGCAACCGCAAGCCACCCGATGAACCAGACCCTTAGTGCATAAGTCCCTTACTTATCCTGCAGATGAAACTGACAAAGAAACTAAACCCATGTGTTGCGTGTGCGTGCAGCTAATGTATGCGAACACTTCTTGTCTGGTTTCCGTGAAAAACCCCTCCATTGACACGAGTAGTGACGTTTGTCGTTTTGCCTGTATACCTCGTGTGGAGGAGGATGAGAGGTGTCGGTGGTGATGCTGCAACAGCGGGTCGAGCATGATAGAATATCAATTTATTTTTAATCGTCTCCGAATCGCGTCTTGCACCACCTGTCGCGACGTGAATCAAATAACTAAATGGATTTGTTTCGATGACACACACCGTGCGCTTCCCGTGCTTTCTGCCACGTAAACGGAGACTGGTTGGGAAACGCCGGACCATTTTCACGAAGAAAACAAATGGGAAAGATATAAATGCACGCATGTCATTGTCACAACCACCCCAAAACGGGGAAAGAATCGAACCCGGTGCGCTCTCGGATAATGCGACAACCAGCACCACCAGCACCACCACCACCGAGTGTGATGTCACAGGGGATTGTGTGCGTCGGATTAGCATTTTGAATGGTGGCACGTGAAATTCCGTGACGGTTCTACGCGCGGTTGACATGGTGCTCAAAACGAAATCGAATGTTCATGACGACGCGCATGGCCACCGTGTGTCAGGTTGGCGGATGGCATTTTATGTTACAATCCCATGCCGAGGTGGTGGATTGTGGTGGCTGTCTTTCGACGTAGGTTTTAGCTCGCGTGCATTACGACGGTTTGTATGGTTGAGTACGCCGCGTGGAAAATTTGATTGTGGATTTAAACTCGTTATTAAGATTCTTTTGCGAGGAAAAGAACGCGGAAGAAATGCATTCTTGTTGGAATTCAATCCAAATTGATTTTTTTCTAACGTATATCTCTTGCGCAGAACTATTCTATCTTTCCGCAATATGGCTACCAGTTTTTTTTTTTTTTTTCATTTAATAAGGACCGCCTGGTCGTATTGCTTAACTAACTACCACTACCGCTTACAGAGATAACTTTTTTCATTGAATTGTATTGCACACAAACTCCTTCAGTCTATCAGAACGTTTTATAATAACGAGATATAATTAATTTTGCAAATTGCTCTTCATTTTTCACTGCCAGCAAGAAATTTAAATTGATCTTTCAATGTATACTCCAGCTCAGTTGCTCTTTAAGTTAGGATTTCGGTTCGATGCGCAAAGTTGTAAATGTTTAGTTTACCGTTTATTCATGCAAAAATAAATCAAATCCCAGCCATTGATACAGCGTTCTTCAAAAGAGGAAACTTGCGAATCTATGCTATTCCAGGCAATGACGTTTCACTTTTGTAACGCTCTGCAACCCGTTTTATTGGCCTCTTTGCTATTCGCACGCAGTGAAAACTTGCCGGGTGGCGGTGGTACCAAATTTCGCAATTATGCAAAATTGCATACGAACAAAACGGTCTGCCACAGACCGATAAATGAACGATATTTAAACGACTACGGGCGCTCAGAGTGTGGTGCAAGCTGCTTTGCTTGTGTTTTTATGGCAGCGATTGGTTTGTTTGTCGATTTGCCGTTGGGTTTTTCGCGAAATAAAATATCCACAGCTCTGTCAGCCAATTGGGCCAACGCGTCCAGCTTCAGCCAGACCGAGCATTGAGCGTTCGTAACGAGTGCGTCCATTCACGCCAACGGCTTTCATTTTCGATATGTATACTTACACCAAAACAAAAGGGCACAAAGGAGAAACAAATATCAGCAATTAACAGATGGGTGCGTTTGTGTCAAAATAAAGAGAGATAGAGAGAAAAGGGAGAATTTATGATGCCCAGAAGGTATTACTTTTGTTCGGTGTTCATTCTTTTTTCCACGCGTTGTAATACCGATAAGCACGTGGGAACATGGGCAATGCATCAATTTTACAATTACGCAAGATGCATATGCGTCTGTTTGCACGCGCGAAATTCCCATACACAATTTTGCTGCGCTATATTTAAATTTCAAATAGCCCCTTAAAAAAACACCATGCAATTCGGCGGAAAGATGAGCCTCTCATCTGTCAATGCTCGGATTATACATTATTCGATGCCTATAAATCTGCGATATTACCCCACACGAAATGTTCAGCCGGTACTTACACCAGTTGCTGCATCATGTGTGATTAATTGATATTTTTTATTATATTTTTACAAAATTACAATTACATCGACTCTAAGCAGTAGCTTTCCTGTTATTAATAATTCATCTATCATTTTTTGTCTCTTCTTTTCACAGATTGAGCTTGTAAACGAGCTTGGCATCCTGAAGGCGAAAAAGACGCTGAACTGCGAAAAGCGGAAAAATTATAAATTTGACATTACGGCCGTATTTTGTGACGGATCACATTCGAAGAGGTAAGGTTGCTGTGCAAAAGTACGGGAAATATATACGTAATTCGAGTTTTCTATAGCCAAAACTGTCCGTATAAATTATATAGGCAGTTAAAATAATCTATCCAAGAGCTAGAGGACTTTTTTAGCTATACAAAAATACATTTGTGATATCCCCGGTGATACAGCTGTGCCGTAGGCAAAGTAAATCAATGGAATAAATTAAATTTAAATTAAAAAACTCCGACAAATTCATGTCATTACAACGGTGTTCGTGTTTTCGTACAGTCTATCACAACCGATCAATTTCGGACGTAATGTTTTGGAAACGAAAACGCGCACCCGAGGGTAGGGGAATGAAAAAAATCTCCACAGTATAGATCGACAACCTATCCTTTTTATCCGTGTTACTGTTTGTGTTCTTGTATGTTCGCACTGGAAGGAGTGAGAGAAAGAGAAGGAGGGAGGAGATGGAAAGCAAAAGTTGATCTGACAGGCGAAATATGGAGCTACTTTTCTTATGTGCGTGCCGGTGGCTTCCCCTCCACACTCTCTCTCTCTCTCCATACTTAACCGTTCCAGCCCTGAAATTGGTAGACTAAGTTTTTGACCTTCTCAAACCGACACCGCTCACCGTTGTGCTTACTACCCAGGGAAGGAGGGTGGAAGCGGCCGCCTATCCTCCATCCCCAGCCTGCCCTGGTGTGGACTAACTGATTACGATTACGAAATGTTTTCTTTTTTTCTCATGCTTTTTCCCTTTTCTTACTCTCTTCTTCTTTCCAGCGCGAGCGTTCACATCTCCGTGATTGACATTAATGAATATTCGCCAACATTCCTGCAGCCCTCGTACGTCACAGAGGTAAGTTTAGTTGATGCGCTCTGGTAGGATGTGATAATCCACACCCAATTTCTCTCCGGAAAAAGTTTCCTCCTAAGCAGAACTGTGTTTTGTCCCTCCTCCACTCTGATGGTTCATGATGCAGTTGTAAAATACTTTTCCGTGCGGTACCTATATCAACTATGCGTCTAACCCGCTGTGACACACCTAGCGAGTGCGCGCGCCCTCCGTGTCTAAGAACTCCAAAATCCTGTCAGTAATTAGCGAACGCTGCTTCGTTGGATCCTCCTTGTCATTGGTCCAAAAGCCACAAGAGAGTCATACGAATCCAAACACGTTGGTAATTTATTTCGCCCATCTTTCCATTTCGAATGTGACTCGTCTGCACGCCGCATTGAATCGGATCAGTAAGCATAGGACGAACAGAAAGTTTCGTAATATTCATCATCTATCTTCCGTTGGCTGAATTAGTTCCACTTCAACCACCAGGCGCCTCCACTTGCTTATATTTTGATTTATTTATGCTCAAGGATGAAGTTAGTCTCTATTTTTTTTAAGACAGAAAATAAAGAGAAACATTACCAGCGGACTAAGTAATGAAACCACGCCACGCGTCAAAAAAAAACAAAAGAAGTGTCCTTAACACAGCCAATGGATGTAACTTTTTACCGTCATTGATGTTACCAGCATCATCGCTTCTGAAAACACAGTTTTGTGTTTCATTCTCTATCGGACTCACTCAACTGTGTGTGTTGCGATTTTCTACCTCACAAACCGTCAATCTGCAATCGTACTTCCTTGGCGGTAAGCTCCGGGCTCCCTCCATATGTACTCGTAATTAATTCAAAGTGTGCTGGTATTGATTTTGCCGCGTAAAGAAATGATGGTAGGAAGTGAAAGCGAACATCAAATGTTATACCTGGTCCGGCGGGAACGTAATAAAGTTCCATCGAAACACTCCAATTACTATCGCTTCTTGGGAGAGATATGGCGAATGGGTACTACAAATGCAATATTTTATAAAAAAACGCCATCGATGGAAATTTATATTTTTATGCAGTAAAATGGTCACAAAACATGCAGAAAATGAATCTTAATCTTAATTACCTAATAAAAAAAAGAAGGCAAATAATGTTTTTAGGAAAGCATCCTTCTTATACACGAAATGTCAATTGAAGAAAAAATAACACAATAATCCACTTACGATTAATCGCCACTTGCCAGGCACTGCTCTTGCTTCTTCTTTTCTCTTTCACTCCCTCTCTCTCTCTCCTTCCTTATCTTTCTACACCGTGCAAGATATGAATGTTTGATGTGCGTTAATGTCTACTAAAATCCACCCACCGATGTGCCGTTTTTGCTCCATTATCGTTTCATTTAATCAATGCTACTCGTTGGTCGTGCTAGCATCGCGACCCGATCTTCCGATCCAGTGGTGTCACATCAGTGCGGTGGAGAGCAATTAAAAATACACAACAGCTATCCATCCATCAATCTGAAGCTTCCCCGACACGACGAATCGTACAAGCGTGGGCTTTTTAAAACCATTACTGAAAATCTGCTTGACAAGGGTTCGGCCGTATGACAAGGCAAGGCAGGAAATTGAGGACGCCCTCGATTCGATTCGGACGCATGAAGTTCGACAGAACTTCATCATTGGGGGTAAAAGCTCCCATCGCGCGTGTGTACCGGAGATTGTGAAAGGAGCTGAAGCGACACCTCGTTAACGATTCATTAATCCGACCTCGAGAAAGTTTTTGGAAGCAATTGATCGTCAGTTTTGGGAAAAAAGCCTCAGGAGTTCAGAACTTATATTTCGTACCCATGGTCGATTTGTCAATGCGAATAAAAGGAAGATGTATTTAATCCAACACAACGACCCTTATGGCAGAAGATAATGTCTCGTTTCAATAACTGATTTATTATGATCCAAATGAACACTATCTTTTATTATTTAAATAATCTATATTTTGGGGTACAGTAATCTCGTAATTTAATGCAAGATTCGGTTCTGAGAAAAAGCCGTAGCGTATAATATCATTATCTTGACTCGATAAATCAAGTTATCAAATTAGATTTAATTATTTTATCACAAATATCTACAAAGTTAATTCTTTCCGATGAAAAACAACTAATAGGAACGATGCCGAACGATAGACATCGAAACTTATCATATATTTGATAGTTACTTCAGCAATCATTAGCTACTTATTGTCAAAAGTTTTGAAACTAACGATCCGCGCACACACGTTTTCCCTTTAAATATGCACAACACAACAACTTCACTTGTCGTTGCTATTTATCCTGCACCTGCAATGTCTAATGCACTGCAGATATATTGCGTCCAACGGCGATACGGAAAACAATAGCCACGATTCCACGTTGAAAACGTTACGGGTAGTGGGTTTTTGCTATCTTTCGCTATCCCCGACA
>JXWZ01001017.1:0-23413 GCA_000956215.1 Anopheles farauti No. 4
CAAGAAAACATGTGTGCTTGCCGTGAAGCTGTATGCAGGCTTCACCTACGGACTGTGACAAGTGTGTTTAAGCTTAAAGCAACAAAGCTGTCAAACGCACTTCCCACCCGAGAGCCGTTTGACGTCTACTGTCTGTTTGGATTATTTTTTTCCTTCTTTTTTATGCGAAGAAGGGTAAGACGAGCAATGGCCATTTACACCTCCACCCTCCCCACACACCAAGATACACACAAGGCGTGACCGGTTCCGAGCTGAGGCGAGTGCAGTGAGTAATAGTAACCAGCTATTGACGATCGACGATTATTATTCGCCGCTTCGCTTTTCTCTATGTGCTCTAAAACTCGTGAGCTCAATTCCGCCACCACCTCGAGGTTGCCTGGCTGGCTGCTGGACCAGAGGCTTGCGCTTAGAAGTTCGTTGACCGCTTCCAATGTCTTTCTGTCAGTGTCTGACAAACACTAACGGACGCTAACTTCTCGCTTGCTCTTGCGCGCGTTCACGTGTCGTTAGTGATGCCTTGGCGGTGTTGGTGGGAATGGATTTTAACACACCACTGCCGTCGTCATCGTTTGGTGTCACCGTCACCCCCACCGTCCCAGAAGACCACGGGCATAAGTAGCGCAAATGCTGCGAAACAAACGCAAGATGCAGCTCGGTGGAAGAAGGTTTCACGAAAGGGTAAAGTCTTGTCCACCGCTAAGCTATTACGTAGTCGTGTACATGCATGTGCTTGTGTGTGGCGTTGCTTACGTACACCATGTCAAAGCTCAACTATTCACTCAACCATAAGAGCTAATCCTCGGTACGAGTATTGTAGATTTTATTTTTAGTCAAAACAATATTGTTTAATGTTGCGTGAAGATAAAATGCAACTTATACGCTAATACATGTAATACTTAAACATTGAAACTTTAAATATGTACGACTACGAGAAAAAAAAAAACTTGCCCGATCGCGAATTCGACCATTGACCTCAAAGATTTATTGTTTCAATGCACTGTTGTTGCCATTTCTATCCTAGTTCGTTATGATTAAAATACAGGCCGTTGAAACTAAAATTAACGTTTTGTTTCTTTTTATGTTCTTCACTCGGTCGCAGCAGATCGTTTTGTTATTCTGTTGTCTACTCTCTGTAACCTAATTAATACGCAAAATAGAGAGAGAAAATGTAACCCACATCCGTCATACTAATTGTTTCTTCTTAACAATGGCACTAATAATGCCTACACCGTTTCGTCAGAGGGTGTAACATTGGGCAGGGGAAACCTGACGATTCATTATTTGCGATTATATTTTCTATTCATTATACCTTGCATACTACAAAAACAACAACGATGAACAGAAGAATGAGGAATAAAACAGATTAAAATTATTAAAAGCCTCTGGTGGCGGATCACTTGTGGGAGAAAGCCAGCAAGTTAGCTACAAAATTTGGTGGCAAATCAAACCTGTGGAAAGTGCTTTTAATTTAAACTTATCAACTATTTGTTTTCAACACATTAGTATTTTGTGGCCTTATGTCGTCGTGTTCTAATGCATGGTTTCCTCCATTAATGGACACTGATAATTGCCAACGCAAGGATGATGTAATGATCGGTTCGTGTCGCGAGAACAAAATTACTATCAAACAGAAAAGTGTGACAGTTATGAAACAAAAATAGCAATCTATCTCTCGCAATTACATGTGCAGAGTGCACTTGTTTGTTCATATGCTTATGTGTTCACGGCTAAGATAGCTATCTCTTTCTGTTCCTATCTTTCTCTCTCTCTTTCTCGCTTTCGTATTCTTGGGTAAGCTGTGGTCGTTAATCAAAGCTGATTGAATGCGACGACGCGTAAAATATAATAGCACATAGCATACTCTATCCCATCCACCAGCACAAAAATAACAACCACACGCTCCAAAGAGGTCGGGGACGATCGTAAATTATGGCTTCCGATAGGAAAACAGTACCCTGCTTGATGATGATGTGATACGCTTTTTTCGATATTTTGACTCACGAGCCAACAAGGCAACGAGGTGTGGCGAGTGTTAATTGCTTAGTTTTTAGTTATGATCATGGTTTACCATTAATTGTATTGGAATGTGCATGTCAGTTGAATTCTGACTGCTTATAATTGCTCCCGGTATTAAGCATATTTTAATAATTGATGATCTAGTGCTAGTGACATATTAACTAGCCGACTGAAAACATATTCTCCTTTGCTGGTGAGAATAATTGATGAGAAAGTATGGTAAGACAAACGAAGCGTAACCAATATGCATAGTAACAGTAGAACAGAAGGTATTATTTCTCTTTTTTTTATAAAAAAAAAACTATTAAAAGTGCAAAATGCATAGTTTTGAAATGTTAAAGTACGAGTAACACAAAAAGTTCAGGTATAATTGATAGGCCGTCACGCTGCCGCTTGTGTGGAGGTGTAATTAGGGAGCAAAACGTGAAACGATCGTATCAGAAACACCAAAAGCGATTTGTTTTGCCTTTTTTCTCTCGTGTGCACACAGTATTAGCTTCCTAAACGTGTTGCTGTTTTTTTTAGTGCTTACATCCTGCATTTTAAGCGGTGGGAAAATCTTGGCAGTAAATTTGCACAAGCACTTTATGCCGATTTGAAACGCGATAATTTGCTCCAGCCAGGTAGTGGAAGTGTGTACCTACATCTGCATTTGTGTGTGAGTGAGTGTGTGTATTTTCCACGTAACGTTGCCGGATGTGTGTGATATTTATCAGTCCCATTTATGCCAACGCGGTTCTGTTTATTTTTTTTCATTCTCGAAGGTACTAAATAAGAGATTTAAGAAAAGATTCACGTGATTTTGAGCATTGGAATGGTTTTGTCAGCTATTCGTTGGGAGCCTTATAAAGCAATACTGCGTGATGATCTCGTGAATGGGCGTATTAATATGGAGGAGGATTTTCCGCTTGTATAAAAAGCACACCCAGCGACACACGAAAAGACAAACGATTATAGCAATACTCAGGAAAGCACTTTAACATGTTTCAGCTGCGGGTGATTGTAACAGAATAGGTTTAATGTAAAGACAAGATCACCCGCATTTGCATAAACATCGGTAGAGGAGGATGAGAGTCGAATCATAACACAAAAAACAAAGCACTCAAAATGCAAATCATTTACATTAGGAAAACATTCTAAAGTCATCTTCCTTTTCTTAGGGGAGCCGACAAGATGCGAACCGAAAAGAATACCTATATGAAACACAAGTTTTATTTTATTAGAAGAAACAAAAAACACTCTATGGCCTTTTCGATACAACGGTGCAGGTGTGTTCGAAGGTGCTGATGTGTTGTGTTTTATAATGGCTTTATCTCTCTATCGCGTGAGCGACTTGATTGATTGCATTTTAGCCTTTCGGTATGGGTTTAAGAAATGTTCTTTTAAGTGGTCTCAACACCCTTTTTCTCTCTCGATCAGTTTCGGTATCTCTTTAATAGCCACGATTGAGCAGCGCAGACAACGTGAAGACATTGGAATATAAACTACAAGACATTTCCTTTAACAAATAAGAGACCGGTTTGCCCGGAATGGCCCGAAAATCTTAACGATATCGTAGCAGCACAATGCCATCCCACAATGTCATACTTCTCTGCTCCCGTAGAAATTTTTAGTTAAAAAGCTTGCCGCAAGATGCTTACCTTGTTTGTCGAATAGCGGGCCTGATAGCTGTCTGATTTCTGCTGTTCTTCCTCAAAACAGCGAAGCAAACTAGAGCACATAAACTTGCGCTGCATACGTAGCTTTTTCGAATGCTTTTTCTCTGTCGAGAGAATTTTCAAGGGAAACCGGAAGGAAAAGTTGCTTAAACTAACTGCAAACTTCGGTGAACAAGTAAGCACCAGCATCAGAACAGACAGCAGCTGGAAAAACAATCTCTCGAAAGAGCAAAAAACTCGACTACATGGTGGGAAGCGTAGGGTTGTGTGAGCCACATTTATCTACTATTAGTTGGAGGTGGTGTATTTGCAGCAGGTAGAAATGGGCGACTGCAACGGTCATAAACACACTCCAAAGGATATTGGGCTGAACCGTAAATGACCGTCATGAATGAGACCCTGCGATGGACCTTTGAGGAAAGAACATCCGAGTGGCCGGTACGCTTACGCTTACAAAAAATTAAATTAAATCCTACCAAATGCGATGCCATTTACCCCGGAGCATCCTGACAGTGTGGAGTCCTTTCTTTGTGCACTGTGTGGCACATCGTTATGTAATATGCTGCTCGTTGCTAGTTCGTTGACAATTTTGTTCATAGTTACGTTGTCATCGTCACGAGCAAAAAAAAATCCACACCAACCTTCGTTTCGACAACTGGTGGCGACTAAGCGAACCAATTCCACTCCCTGGCATTGCATATCTCTGCCCCAACGCTCACAAAAGAAAACGACCCTGTGACCACGGTTCGTGAGGTAAAGTGAATTTCAAAAGTGCAACTTTTGCATTAAATAAAACCATCTGACGAGAGGGTGGAAAGATGGATAGTGAACTCGTTTTTTGTTGCCATGACTACCATCGGCACTATTAATGCAGTAGAATTTGTGATCGTATTTTTTATTTTGCTTGTTAGTTCGTTCCGCAGTGTTTGGTCTACTTTTAATCTCTTTTTGTTGTTTTTAATCGGCACAAGGAGTCAGGTGCGATGTTTGGTGTTTTGAATCCTTGAAGTGCTACCAACAGTACTTACGACTTGGATGGCTGCACAACTTCTACTCTAACACTGAGTAATGTTTTGAATAAAAGGTTAAATTGTGCTATACACAAACGACACGACGGCTATACGATACAATCAGCAAGCAGTTGTTCATCCTCGTACAATGCTATGCTCGTATCGCGCGCATATCGAGATAGGTACACGTGTGACAGGAAGAGAAATGTGTCGATACGAAAGCTATTTCTCATCATTGTGATTTAAAAAGTTTAGATTTCTAAGAATAATTCTACGCTGACGAGAAGGGTTCATTGCATTGTAGCTTTTTGTCTAAAGCCGACCAGGATGAAATATGAAAGACGGAGTGGTAAATGTATAAAGGTAAATTTATTTGTGTTATGTTAAATCATTTATCACTTGTATACTTATTACAACCGAATTTCGCGCCAATAACTAAACAGCATCCACTGGCGAGGTAGTGAAGCAAGTTTCTTCATGTTTCATGTCGGCTATGTTTTCTTTTCTCCATTCGTCTTCTGTGTCTCCGTCCTTGATGGTCGTGTGTTTTGCGATGTTTGCGAGACCTGTTCCACTGACGAAACCTGGTTTTCTTTAGGCTCGTTCTTACTATCCGATCACAAAATTAATCGAACATTATCGTGCTCTTTGTTTTAAATGCCAATCAAGCAGAAGAAGTTACCGCCACCCCGAAACCAGCGATGGTGGTTCTACCTATCATGGTATGTATGTGTGTGTGTGCGTATTGGAGGTCAAGGATATTTTTCTTTCTCTTTTTGTTTCTCCGTATTTTAAAGCTTTATTTTATAGCATAACCCGTGCAAATCTTGCTTGTTTCGCCGGACATGAAGCCTTGTTAAGGGCGATCACCGTTTGATCTTTTTGCGAGCAGCCACTACAAACCGTACAATGGTAATTCGCTGTTGCACCGTTCAATTTATGTTCCCGTCCTTCGATGCTCTATCCCGATGTACACGAATGCCGCAATTGCTGGCGAGTGGATAGTTTCACAAACAATTTTTATCTGTGGTTGAGGTTTCGAGTCGCGGGTTGGTCCAGAAGGTGAGTTCCTTTCCTCAAGGGCAAGTCGTTGCTGTTGTTCCAAAGGGATTTTTTTAACCGATACTTTTGTTTTTCTCGTATGCGTAAATATTTCTCTATTCTTACTGTTTTATCATCCGTCTTTATCAAGACGATATTGCTCTACGTGTAAAGCTCGCTAGAAACCAAAGGGTGAAAACCAAAGCTTTAATTTGCTCGTTTGAAGGCAAATGTTTGACAAGCTCGCTCAAATAATGGTATTGTCACGTATATCACTTCACTTGAGCACTTATTTAATTTATGTTGTAAGCTAAAATTAACCACAAATGCACATCATTTCATCCTCATCTGGAGTGCTCCACGTATATGGCAGAGGAAACAAATTTCCATCAGAAGCAAATTTTTATCATAATCGATGCCGTTACTTGTTTTACTGCTTTTTCATAGAAAGGTTCGAGTCTCCCAACAAAAGGTTCAGGTGAACCATTAAACGAAATTCAATTTACCGAAGCAATCCTTTCTGCTGCTAACCTCTTCTCGGGTTTGTCGTAAGCCGTAGCATGGTGGAGGTCATATGCCTCATATCATAAGTGTGAGACAGTGTGAGACAGTGCAAAGGGGAGATAGAGAGAGAAACAGAGATAGAAATAAATAAAGAAAGTATGGGAATAAGAGAGATAAGTGTATAAAATGGAGGGTAAAATTGTCAAGAAGTGGAAAATATATGACGATCCATCGTCTCCCGGTGTGTCCGTATCACCACCTACTTGCTACCAAACATGATTGTTGTTGGGGTTGGATGCTGCGGTCGGTGTCCTTCTATGAAGGGCTGGGGATTGGAGGGTTTTTTGTTATTTTTTTTTTCGTTTTATATACCTTTCGATCCTTTGCGCGCTCTCTATACTGTCCTTCAATTAACCTCGCAACATACGACGAGATAAAATGAAAAATTGCAGTAGCAGTAAGCAAAAACAGAAAAGACATCTCATTCGCAGAACAGAATCCTTTACAACGATCCTGAAAATGTTCGTATGTGTACATTTCTGTGCGTGGTGGTTGGGTTTTGACTTTTTGTTGTTGTTGTGTAAATAACTTACTTTCATGAAGTATTTTCACAACCTTTTGCTTCGAAGAGAAAGAGGAAAATTGTAAAAAAAAATCATAAAAAGGGTAAAGGAAAAGTATGCAAAAGAGGTGAAATCTCGATTAAACTTGGCTAGTGAAAGGTCAACAAAATGTCATACTGACGAGTGTCGGGTTCAGCATTGGCATTCGTTGTTACTGGTGAGATCTAGTAGTGGAACGAGCGATGGGGAAATAGCGAATGTGGAAAATATTTTTTGTAACAAAAAAAAAGTCGTAACAAATTATTTCTCCCATTAAGAAGTTGTTATTTTACTCGCTTTTGTATTTATGACTCATAGCAATGGTTTGTTATGAGCAAATCAGAAAAAAATCGTCCCACTCATTGGTCACGATCGTGCAATCTATTTACTGCTAATGTAAGTCCTTTGGCTTATACAAACAGTTTACCAACCCCTCCTTCTTGAAAATCTCTCCAGACACTCGGAGGATATCCACTCTACAGTCGAGTGTTGCGGTTGAATGTGCGCAAGAATGCTTGTTTAACAAATTATTTAAGCACTCACGTGAAAATGGTTGACTGGCGGTTCCCAACTCCATGGAGATTTTGCACCAGTGTTGAACAAAACCATTTGTTGAATAAGAACACATAGGAACAATAAGGTGGAGAGTACGGTAGGAGAGCCGTGTCTTTGCTTACTTTGAACAGTCACCGGTCTCCGCTATTGCGTGAAATAAGTTTCTTTAATATCTTTAAACTTCTTGAATCTTTAATCTTACTTCAAAGCTAAGACAATTTTTTATTATAAATAGCTTGATTACTGTAATCATTAACACGAATTCATCTTTTAGAAGTAGTCATTAGCAATTGTATTCTTGGATCTGAGAATCGTGTGTGATTTAATAAAGGTGCTTCCAAAATTCAATCCACTAACGAACATCGAACTTCCTGTTATCCCATTTATTCTTACATTAAGCTTACCAAACCTCATCGACCAGAGAACGGCAAGGGTTGAGCAATCGACCGAAAATATGTAATGTTAAGTACCAATCTATGAATATAAATACTTGAATTTGATTAATGATGCACACACATCGCGCTGTTTAAGCGCATTCAAGTGCCATGAATCATTCAACACATGAAAACTTCGTTCATCTGTATATTCCTTATGAATATGTCATCAGGAATCCATCAGGCCTCAATACAGCGAGCATTAAGAAGTTTCTTTTGAAACCCTTTTTTATTATGTTCTCATCGTTGTTACACATGTGTCGCAATGGAATACTTAATAGTTAAAATAATGCTAAAACTAAGAATTGTACTATGGATTTGAGATATGTTTTTTTTTGGCATTTTGTTCCGGTTTAATTTTTATGTACGTTTGTTTGTATTGTAAATTTGAGGTACTTGAACGGGGTATTAAAACTACTTACACGTTCTAACCACTTAACCTAACAAACTCCAAGTACGCTTATTTCTCACATTCGATAACTCTTCATTCTCTCATTATCCTCTACGCTGGTTAGGTCCTGCTAGCATCCAATATTAATATCCATAGAGCTACTTCTAAAAGCGAGCTTACGCGCATCGTCCATTGCACTTGTGCTGCTTCATGCTCGTAGTATGTATGTCGCGTCCAAAGCATTGGCACAAAGCGCATAAAACAGTGTGCTATCACTGCTTCCACCACCATCACCGAAGTTAATTTTACCAAAGCCAAACATCGTAAAATAAAGGCTAAATGCAGCTGTGGAAAAACGCTGATGATGCTTCATTAAGCACGATTCTTCTGTTTACCCAGTCTACCAGGCAGCCATTGTGGCTGCTAACAGAGTGCTTTCCATTTTCAGGAGTAGCACGGCGACGCTCACGAGACTGAGGAGCTTTATTGTCCAATTTATTCTAACATCCCTATGGACTAGACAGACGCTTTCGCTTTGCCGCCTTACTTGAACAGACGCAAATACACACACGAACACAACTACAAGCACACTCACGGTAAGGATCTCGAGACAACCCAAAATAATCCTTCGCGGTGGTGAGTGTAAGGCACTTCGCTTTAACAGTACGCGTCTTTTTGCAGCTACCCAATTTGTTATCTTCTTCAACTGCTCCTTCTGTACCGGTACATTGACTTGCGTTTGACGATCATTATCATCGTTGGATCGCTGGTTAAAGAAGGTGAAAATTGCTCGCTATTGTTTCGACCGCGTAAATGCAGCTTCTGCCGTGTAACGATGAAAAACGATCACGACCAAACTTTCTCACTTAGAGTCTCATCTTATCGGGTTCCAGAGAGAAACCGAAAAATAGATGCCCTTCGCGTACGGCTAGAATAAAAGGAAGTGTTTTTTTCTCCTACCCCGAACAATAGCTTCTAACGCGTGTAATACGCGACTCCGTGAAAGATTGCGTCATTTGCCGTAATCGGGCACTTCCACCGCTCATCTCATCCATTCACCCTAATCTCGATGCCTTTCGGGGGTGATACGTTCATTCGCTGCCTCCGTTCCTGCCCCGTATCCTAGTTCCTTACCGTCACGGCTTTTAACGTAAACAAAAAAAACCCCAAACCTTTTGTGAACCCAAAGCCGCCCGTGGGTTCAACGCAGGCGGCAAATAAACCGATTTATCGGTGTCGTTTTTTCTGTTCTCTTTCGAAAGCCCACATAACAAGATTCAATGGAAAGTAATTGAGAGAATCGGTGTATTGGTGGAGCATATAAACCTCCCGATGTTGGAAAATGGAAAACAATGGAAAACAAAAAAAAACAAGAGCCAGCAGACGAGCTATGCTAGGATGGGCGATGAGGAAAATCCTCAGTTTTGTTCGCGGCAGGAACGAACAAAGAGGTAACAATATAATTTTTCTGTTATCCATACTGGCCACTGTACTACTGGGTTCAAGAGAACGTAATTGAAGGAAGACGCAAAAAACCTATCGTCGGTGAAATATTTTAAATATTTTTTATAAGTATCAGTTGTGTTTTTTTTTGTTCGAAATCGAAAATTATTTTAATGCCAGCACACATCGTAGAAAATTTTATGCGTGTGCTTTTATAGCTGCAGTTCGATTATATTGTCCCATCCGGATGGGAATCTTTCTCGGTAGACAAATATTCGGTGCAATCAGTTGTGATGGTTCAAAAATCGACCCCGAATGACCTTCTAGAATTGAACGGATGTAGCCTATTTTGTGGGTGTTTTTTTTCATGCAATGATGTTGCGCATAAGCGTCAAGTGTTCTATATAGGTGCATGGAACAGATGCGTTTTGCAAACCACAAGGCTACGTAGTGTATGGTCGTTTCTACTCTATCGGCGCGTGTTGCAGTAAAAACCGCAGTAGCAGCGGCAGCGACAGCGAGCACAAAACAACTGCTAGGATAATCTACGTTGCCACTAATCCTGCCCCTGGTGTGGCATCAGTGGGATTTTCTGTTCGGTAAAACCGAATTTCCCTGCCGTGACATGGCCTATGACTTCCTCCGATGGCAGTTAATCCGTTCCGACTGTTTTTTCGTGCTTTGTGTTTTTACTCCTCACTTATAGTGCTTAACCGCACCGCATCATAACCACACGGGGGGTTTTCGTGTGGTTGTTTGGTTTCGATAAAAAAGTGTACTGCTCCTCGCTTATAATAATTGTACCGAACACCATCACCCGACAAAAGCATTTCTGACCACAAATCCCCAAAAATCCGGTCGACGTACACTTCGGCACATCTACCGACACCGATTTTCCAGACCATTGCTGTTCGGTTTCGGACAGGAAATCGGATGTTGTTATTGGTTGGTTACCAACGCCTTAGAATCCATACCGTTTTGCTCGCATTTGGTGCGTTATGTTCACGGGTAGGACCTGTAAAAAGTAGTTGAAGATTATCGATTGTAGTTAGGAAAAAAGGAAAATAAACCACCTACCGATTTTGAACTGTTTATGTACAACCGCTGCTACTAATGGAAAAAATCGCTCGGTATACACAATTTCATTATCCTATTCTGAATCACTTTGCCAACGCGTACAAGAAAAGTTTCATGTTTTATGTTATTTCAACTGCATGCATACGCAATGTTATGACATAATCCTCATCATTTGTTTGTATTAGTTGTGTCTAGAGGGCACGGTTCGCTAGTGTCCACCATACGAAAACCATAGCTTTTGCATACAAACGACCTATAAACATCGATGATGACATTAAATTAACATGTCATTAAGTGGCTTCCGTCCCACCAAATTGGAATCTTCTTTATTTTATTGACGTATAATTTCCACCAACTTCGCTCATACATTTGCACATGAAAGTTACATGATTAGTGGCGCTCAAGCTGTGAACGATATTCGCACACATAAAACACCACAACGGTGCCGAACACATTACCATACGTGAGCTGTTTATGATTTTTCGATCGATCGCGTATACGAATGGACGCCACATTCAATTGAGTGGAAAACAAATCATAATCGTAGTCTGTTTTTTTCTGTTTTTCCGTTGTCAAATCAATCAAATTAATTGTTATCGTCGGCAGCCATCGTAATATTGTGTGCAACTGCTGCACTGCCTTGCACACCCCGCTGGATGTCTGTGTGTGTTACGTGTTTTCAATATGTATGGTTTGATATGCCGTTGTCGCGTATTTTATTGAATTCCATAATGAGTGTTTGATATTTTTATGGTGTGTGGCGCTCTAATTTTCAATCGATTTTTATGTGCCTCTAATGTGTCTAGTGTGTCTCATTTCGTGTATACCGTAAGGCTATGGGCACGTCGTAAACATACCCTGGCGACATTGTTCACACTATAGTGCCTTCGAAATGAACAATGAAAAAAAAATAAAGCTTTCATTTAGACGATTGTTACGTTTTCGTCTGTTATGTGTAGAATATCCTTTTTTGTTTTCTTGTTTTTTAGTTTGACAAAACCTATTTCTCTGTATGATACCGAAGTCCGTATGATATGGTAAAATCGACACACCCCACTTGAGCGTTAGACAAGGTATACTCATTCTAACCTGTTTTATTCTAGCTCCCTATGTATCGTTTTTTATGTTTGTTTAATATTGTCTAAAAAAGAACGAAACGCGCCCGAAATACGTTTTCGGGAAACGGAAAATAATCATCCTAAAGTTCTATCCATAGCATCGGCAAAAAACTAACATCCTGTTGCGTATTTCCTGCCTCTTCGTTTCTATGCTGTGTGCGCAAAATAACTGGAGTTTCACAGTTCCGTGTATTTGTACTTCGGACACACAAACGGTTGAGTTTTGCTTCTTTCCTGTAAATATTCCGCTCCGGAATCGTGAGTAAACGATGTCACATGGCATGGCTTTCAGTTGCGGTCATGATTCATTCCCTGCATGGTATTTATTTATCTATACCGCCGGTCGAGTTTAGCGTTTGCTTGACTTTTTCATGCATCCTCCCAGCGTTCACTTTATACTTTCTGTAGTATCCAGTTTTTTTTGTTCGCCGTACCGATTTGCAACATCGTTCGCTAAATAAAACGCAATCGTTATGTAAATGTCCTTGTCCGGTTGGGCGAAAGTATCCTGAAATCATACGAAAAGTCCCAGACGCGGAACAGAACGAACGAGGAATACATTAACAAAACAAAACGCAAAACGCAAACATCAAACGCAGCACGTGCCGCAGATAAATAAAAACCCGTTCGCTTGTAATGCATACGGTCATAGTTTGCCTCCTTTCAATCTTTTCCATCCGACCGGAACACTGGATACGCTACATTCAATCCCTCCGCAGGGACATATTCCGGAGGACCGTAGCTAATTTCTTAAATTTATCGAATTAGGCACCATTCTAGTCGCGTGAGGAAAAGAAAAACTTTAATGGATTTCCTGTTTGATTTTTATTTCGCATCGGGTTAGACACAAAGGGAGAGAACCATTAAATGCCGGCAATCGTAACTAATAATGTTAAATTCTGTTTCCGTTCAGAGTAACAGTGTTTAGTGTAATAAAAAAAAAACAAACAAAGAGTGTTAGGAGTGCGTGCTATTCCCGTGTGCTTAACAGTGAAAAATTCGAGGGGGAATTGAAAAGAAGGATCACTAATGCTATTCAACTTCCCTTCTCGATATGGTCGGCTCGGAAGTCGATGAAAATGATTAAATCAAATCGTAATGAATGGCTCATTTTGTTAAAATACATTCGTTGCAGATTACTACCCATGTGTGTGGCTCAATTAGTAGAAAACAGTGTGTCAACAAACAATAGCTACACGATTTTGCACCATTGTTAATGGTGCTTCATGGGAAACAAAGTATCATTGTGAAATGTACTCAAATTGAATTCTAGAACTTAATTCAAATTGATTTACTTCGGCAAAGGTACTGTTTTTAACATACTGTAACATTAGTTCGTGCATTTGAACGAGTGTGTTCGTTTGTTAACTCCGTTTTCGGTGGGCGTATATTCGTGCGTATAAACCCTATGCCAACAAGCGTGCATCCGCGGTTTCAAGGTGGAAAATTGATTTGCACCGGATTGTTCAACAAATGAGGAAATGCATTTTCCTGTCCTTCGTTTTCCCACACTCGTGCACGGTTGACGTCCGACAGTCACATCCGGGCGTTTGTGTGATCGATTTGATCAAGTGAAAAAATATACCCATGGGTGAAAAGCCTTTCTGCACGCAGTGTATGTACCGTGTTTAAATAAATCAATATTTCAATTTCGATGCATTTGATACGGCGATGATGATCGTATGTGTTCTTTCATGTGGAGTTCGAACCGGCTTCCGCGTTGGTAACTCCACCACAATTGCTAACCGAATCCTTTTACGTTCCATTTGGTGCGCGGATCTCGCCGCACGTGGATAAAAGGCGGGAGTTACTTTTAACGCGGCGTCATCATTCACAACCGCAATCGCAGTGTGGAATGACGAAGGTTGAGGATTATAATATACGATGAGAAGGATAGATTGAAACATCAATCGCATGCCTTTTGTGAATTATTATCACTAATACATTTAAATTATGTTTACTAACTCTTGTCCGGTCCGCGCTTTTTTTAGATGATTCGAACGCCATGATCGACTCCTATAAACATTTCATAATTTTCATAGGCTGGGCGCTATTTGGTTTGGATTAATATGCATAGATGCAGAGTTCTCTCTGCGTTTTGGTCGATTTAATTTGTAATCCTTCCATGTGTATGTGTGGCAATCGAGATACCAATAAATGGACGCACTCAGAAGCCATGTTCCCAAGGTGAATTAAGCGATTAATATTCACTTAAATAATCCCGTAATAAATTAAATGATTTGACATTTGTTCAAAAGCGAACATCACATCATTGCTATCCCTCGTTATTCCACTGATGTTACGCCAGTTTTAAGCAACGGATCCACTGTTATAAACGAGATCGGCTGGACCGTGCGATCGGAGCAACCAGATCGTCACGCTTCGTCGTCCCGAGCAACCGTCTCAACTCATTAGCGTCCGGATAAAATAACACCTTGTCTTACATTCCCCTTGGCATAGTGGAGGCAAGAAACTCGCAAAACTGAGAAAACGTGTGTGTGCATGCAATTGAACGCTTAATTTATCCATCCCGTGTGTGCGTGTGCATCCCTGTTCAGCGCAAGTATATCGCAAATATCCGGTTAAACCGGTGTTTTTTACTCTGTCTTTTTTTCTCTCTCTCTGTTTCTCTACTTTCCTCATATATACATACCGAAGAAGAATGATAATATTCTTTTACAGCTTCATTGTGTTGTTGGATTCGCGCCTTCCAACACAATTGTCGTTTCGAATATATACTCCTCCATTTCAGATTTTTTATCCTCCGTCACGCTTACGCAATGCAATTCTGCATCTTGCCTGCTTCGAAACTCCTTACAAGGCCCCAACTCTCGCATGCAATGGTGACTGATTTTGTGTTGCGTGTGAATGAAACCTCTACCCGACATCGATGAAAACACATTGTTGTTGTGTAACGGGGAGGCCAACAACGACAAGAAATGCTCCAGATCAGATTTTTGCACCTTTCTCGTCCGTGTACGTACAGAGAAATTTCATCACGTTATACATGTACGTTATATCGAATGAACGGATAGCAACCCACCGGAGTGGCGTCTTTTAGTTTTTCCCGCGCAAATACAACGAAAATCGAAAACTTGAATATGGTTGCCTTTTTTAGGAAAGAAAATGACAGTTGTAGCTCGGTGCAAGTACGGTGCCGCAGTTGCAATCACCAATATTTTCACTAGCCACCATCGGGTACTAAATGTGTAAGTGCTCGGGGTTGATCGAAGCGATAATTATGCATTATTACCATGTACGGTGGATTTTGTGGTGAAGATGTTTTTGAATTGCGAATGTAACAAGTTTAAAGCCCGGGTCTTTATAGTCCGCTTCAAAAATACGACATATGAATTAAAATCAACAAAAAAAAACAATACCATTACCAATACCAATCGCCACCATAAGAAGAGATACACAGAGAAAATCCACAAACCGTTTCCTTCACATGACATTTATGCATTTTAATTGAAGTGTGTTTCGCAAATTACGGGAGAAGCTCGATGCATGTCGCCAAACCGTTGAGTTTATATCCTGCAGGTGCATCCACTTTCACTCCGTACTGCGGAGGAAGTCAGAACGCATAACTCAAGTTCTTGGCGGCCAACGGTTCCCGTCTCATCGATGTGTTTGTTGCACATTTAAAAAAAAAATAATTGAATGAGGAATGAAAAACGGTTAAAAAACGGTCAGACCGATCGTACCGCCGATGTTGCATGTTTTATCGTTTAGGTTACCTCTTTTTTGGCAATCGTTTCAATGCATTGGTGTGTGTGTGTGCGTGCAGTACACGTGGGATGGTTTTATCATACTCGTTTTGTGTCATTTCTCGCGTTGCGTTGTGACGCGTTGTACGAAACCGGTAGATGGATCATACTTCCTTTTTCTTTTATAATGCACACATGTTTGAGTAATGCTTCTGAATTCCTTTTTAAGGCCAATGTTTGATGTAGAAATTAAGTCGCACATTTCGGGTTCTTCTAAAAAGCATCTTCTAAACTAATGTTCCAAATTTTCTTCCTAATATTACGTGCCTGCATCGAACGGTTTGGGCAACGAATTCAAATTAGATTAAGTGATTATTCTCGATTATTTTTAATGAAATCCGTGATAAACCAACTGTCTCTGGACCGCTTCTTGAAAATGACACAGCAAGGTAAAATATACGTGAAACAAATCATACAATTATGCTACCTCACGTGGATGGTAGTTTGTGTGTGGCCAGCAAAGATCACAACTACCAACACCACTTTAATTGGCGCATTCCGAGGGTGAAAGACGCGATAGACATTTGCTAACGCACAGTTTACTTGCACGTACGTCCCCATCGGTAAAACAGAAAAACCCGTTTTCGGGAGCGATCGGAAGTCAGCGATGCATATGATGCAGGGCATGCATGCATCCAGCGAGGTGAATCGATTCTGCCATTATTTGCGCGATGAAAACGAAGGAAGAGAAATAACTGCAAGTGATAGACGATTTTTGCATTCTATGTTAAATATGTTTTTGCTGCAGTCTATGTTAAATTAAAAATCATTTATATTAAACAATAATGTCATAAAGCACCATTTTATGTTTAAATCATTCAAAGAAGGTGTCATTGATACATGCATAGAGAAGAAAAATGATAAAATAATTTCTCAACGGACCGTTACCTTCATGAACTAACATTTATATACTTGAACGATAAACGCTATACATGTCACATGGAAAAAATGATGTAGAAATACTCGTGTGCATGGACGCGCGCAAAAGCTGAATTGCATAACCTCCGGTCTCCGCGTTTTTTTTTCCTTTATCTCGTTAAAAAGCACAGCTTTTTGCGTCAGAAAAAACTCAAAGTAAAAGCTCGCGGTAGAATAACAGAATCATTATCCAATCAACCCCACTTTCTTTTTTTTCAATACTATGATGCGAAACCTTTCCAGCATTCTTCGCGGTGCAAACTGCATCCAACAGTACCATCATCAGTAAATGATATAAGATAGACCGTAAAATGTCGAATGTCAGGTAAGAGAAACGCCCGAACAAGACAACTTCCTCTGTAGTTTCTGCGACCTGGTACTGTGGTGGGTACCGAGAGAAAATAAAATGAACCGGTTCACAGCGTCGGAGGATGTGTATGTGTGTGTGTCTGTGCCTCAAGAATTCATGTCGCTGATAGAATGCACCACCGATTTGCAGAGAGCATAAGAATGAGATGATACGCTTCGCCACATTTCGCCACATCTTCCAAACCCTTTACCTCATTTTCTCCAGCGTTTTCTCACGTGTGTACGCGCGTGTGGGTGAGAGTTTGTGCGTCTGTGTGGGTAAGTGTGAGTATGTAAATACTTTACTCCGTGGTGCGTGTACGTGTACGTTTTGCACGTTTGCTTAAACCAACCAACCGTTTTTTTTTCTGGTTCTCCTTTCGCTATATGCACCATTTATGATTGGCATAGAGTGAATTAGTCTGCGTGCCTTTTTACTGCAGTATTGTGATGCGTGTCAAAAGAAACACACCACTGTAGAGTACACTAGACGGGGTAACGGAGAGGAGAACATGGGGGAACCGAACATAATGAAATAAATCGATCTTAAGGTGGAAGAGCTGCACGAGGGCAGCCTGACTACTGCATTCTTTGAAGGATAAATTAATTCGTTTCGGAATGCACGATTATTGTTTGTGCTGCTACTCCTGCGCGTCATTTAACGCGTGAGCTTTTTGTTGTGCGCTCAATCTAGTCAGCAATGATTAATTATTTGGATCGCAAGAGATAGCCTACTGTGATGATTCTCTCTGTCCAGACAAAGAATACAATTGTTCAATGTTGCGTAAAAGGCCATTAATGGTATCCCTCTTTTCTGAATTGTTCTGCTCCCGTATTTGTAAAGGAAACCTATCGCGCACACACACACACACACACACACACACACACACACACACACACACACACACACACACACACACACACACATTTACCAAAGAACAATGCTTAAATGCTTTTTATTAACATCTGAAATCGTTTGTTCACATCATTTTTACACTGTTCTCCTTTTGAACCACTTTTGACTCATCAAACCACGTACACTTGGGTAGAAATTATTATGAAAATATGCCTCATTTTAATTTCACATTCTACCAACGCAGATCGTTTCGAAGTTTGTAACAGAAAAGGTCTAGCAATGTGTATGACTGGCCTCCGCTGAATACATCATCTTTCATTTGCATAAATCCATTTCTTTTGCCGTGGCAGTGTAATTTGTGGTCGTGTTTGTGCGAATCAGCGGAAAATTGAATGGTAATTAGTGTGCAATTATTATTAGCATACGGTTTTTGCGGTTATGTGCAGTGTTTATTTTACTCCAGGCTAAGGTTTTTTTTCTTTTTCGTTTCTGCTGGGAGCGGGTGGGAGTTGAGGCATGTTAAGGAAAAGACCACAAAACAGACATAATATTGGCTGTCATCGCTCCCACCAACACCACCGCCATCAGGTGTATCGCCAACGTTGAGATGCATAAATGTATTATCCTCTCGAATAATTAAAACTTCATCATATCGCCGTCAACTATGGATTGGAAATAACGACTTATCATTGTCCAGAAGCAAATATAAAAAAGCAAACGTTTTGTGGAGCTTTTGCTTGGTGTAAGAAGCACAATAAATTTTGTCCACAATTCATATAATTTATTCTCGCTTTTGGCCATTCTGTCGTTCAGAATTTATGCGCACCGGTCGATGTAAACTTGAATTAAACAAAAAAAAATCACACTTTGTTTGACACATAACATTTAATCTGCTCACCGCATTTATTGCATCGATCAACTGATGGCGTTAAGAGAATGTTCAATAATATTTGCATTGCCGATGTTGCTCCTGTAACTAATACGAATCCTAATACTAGGACCAATTTCCGTTGGCTAACCACGCTAAACACCATCGGGCAAATGCGGTGCAAAAAAACCTACTTTCTTGTCCACTGCCCTCTCCAGCACACCACCATGAACGTGGGCATGATTGACGCTTTTTGTTTGTAACCTTTTTACTGTTCGTTGTACGATTTGTGTTTGGGTAACCTTTTCCATGTAACAACTGGGCCATAGGGGCAAAAGATTACATTTTATTTCTGCTTTATTATTATGCACCCCATTATGAGTTGCACCGCATTGCGTGCAGTATCCTCCTCATCTATTCGCATTTGATGCATTTTCTGTTCCGATGAGAAGCAAAACAATGAACAACAACAAAACATCAAGAATGAATTACGAAAGAATATATCCACCTGAACCAGTCACACGCACACAAGAGGTGATGCAAGTGCCAGTGCATAATATTTGTTTTAACAGGCGAGAAAACCTGGCTTCCGATAACCCCTGTCCTGTGTCGGTCACACACTACGTCCCTTTAGATCTACCTTTGTGTAGTTAATTAAAAGCAAAAAGGAACACAATTTTGGAAGAGTGAGTAACGACACACATACAAACACGCGCGCGAGCGCGAACAAACGTACACACAATGTACATAAAACGGAACAGCATGAACGTTGAACGACCGTCGGTTGTGCATGACAGTTTTCTGCCCTCCTTTTTGAAGATTGCCGATCATTTAGAAGCAGCTTAATTGCTGCACCTAACCATTTCTTCTATAATTACTACTTTACGTGTGATGGTGTTGTTTTTTTTTTTAATTCTCGTTAAACACTTGCATCGCCCGGTGCATGCGTGCGTAGTCGTTCTTCAACTTTTGGTGCAAATGTGCTTATCGAGATTACACTGGTATTCGAAGGAAATGTAACCCCATCATCAAACGAGGTGACCTCTCCGTTCACGTTGATGAAACATGCTATTAATTTCATGCAGCCCCTGTGTTACCTTGACGAAAACCACACAGAAAAGGGACTACGTTTTGAAGGTATTCTTCTCAGCGAACTGCTCCTTGTTCGAAGGGTGCAAAAATGAACGTTAGGGATAAGTGTAGTTTTATGTTGATTTTTTTCTTCCATTGTTATGTTTGGAACGTGTTCAGTTTTTGTGAATAAATAGTTTTTAAAAGGAGACACCTTGCAATGTCATGTTTCAAGTGTATAAAGTTTCATACCAACCCCCAAAGTTATGCACCAAGTCTGCCTGATTCTTTTTCGACGATTAAGTACAATCAATATGTACTTATTCAAGATAGTAAAAGAGAAAGAGAGAGATGGGGTGTATATTACTACTCACTGTGCAATTTCACAACCGAACTATACACCGCATGAAACCGACATGTGGTGAAGTGCATTCTTGTATCTGGATGCATCGATATGTGTCATAAACGTGACCTTTTTAATCGTTAGCATTTGATACTATTTGAATAATTTGCTTTTTCAAGTGCTGCATTGATCGATACTCTCCTAACAGCAAGCACGCACGCGGTCAGCAGAGAAACTAATTTTGTAACTAAGTTATCTTCTTGCAAATGCTGTCTTGGATATCGTCGTGTCTACATCGAAAATACAGTGAGCGAATCGAACAAAGCCTAACAGAAGAGTCCCATTAACTTCACTCTTGGTTAATCTTTCGGGTCTATTGATTCATCGTCGCATTTACCCTTCGCTTGGCCATGTCAATCAGAGAGTTCTCGGCAACCCTGTTGGCACGTTGAAAAATAAAATATCATCGTTATCGTCCTTTCGTGCCGGGTGCTGTCGGCGTGTAT
Source organism: Anopheles farauti No. 4 (assembly GCA_000956215.1). Lineage (NCBI taxonomy): Eukaryota > Metazoa > Arthropoda > Insecta > Diptera > Culicidae > Anopheles > Anopheles farauti No. 4. The sequence continues at coordinate 20,527 of JXWZ01001017.1, forward strand.
GTGTCGAAGTAAGATGCGCTTTTAAAGAATATCCGCAATGAAGAAGTATTATATGCATGCATGCTACCTCCAGACACGCTGAAAGGAATTTTTCATCCGCGGCGAGAATAAACACTGATGGGCTCTTGGTTTTCTTGGCTACTTCTTTTCGTCTCTTGTAAAGAACGCGGTTGTACAAGGTTAAAACTGGCGGTTATGATTATTTTATTACCATGCTTCGGGTATCGCCTGCTCTTTTTCTTGTCTGTGGCTTGTTATAATGTTCGATGCCTTCCGGTCCAATGGCATCGGTTACTCAATTTATCATCTTGCTACGGCGAGAACCGTTGATGAAATTGCAAAGAACCAAAGCGTGAAAGGAAATTTTCCTCAATTATCTGGCTCAAAAAGACACAGATTTTTACCTCACTCGTTGCATTACTCACGGTAGTCCAAAGATGTTGCACGAGAAATGAATAGGTTACAAATTGAACAAATTCCCCACAGTATGTTCGTCTGAACGTTTTATCTTCACTTGAGCATTATTATTAATATAACGTTCAAAAAATTAACGAAAAAACATTTTTTCAGCCAGTTTTTTGTGTTTATTCAAAGCTTTGATTAGGCGAATTTAACCGCATGCAAGAGCCTCGCGTTCTTTACACCATCGCTTCGAATAAAGTTAGGTCTTATTTTTATTCGCACGAGCATTACATATATTACAATTTTTTAACAAATGTAAAATAATAAAATAATGTATGAATAATGTATGAAAATAATGTATAAAGTTCGCCGAAGCATACGCGTAGACGGTTATTACGATCTCGTTTCTGTCACAGCAGGACGGTGCGGACAAAAAGCTGTAAACGCACATAAATGTTGTTAAAGTGAAATGAAATGAATAAAACAGCTTAGTATATTGTGGGCTCGAAGCGTATTAAAATGGGATTCAAAAAAGTTTGATACTATCCCGACCGTACTAGACATTGTCGGCTGGATTTTCAGCTGATTGCCACCAAGATGATTATAATTGTTAGTTTATTATAAGCGATCGTCTCGTTAGTCCTTTTCTTATCGTTTCTGTTAGTGGTGTGGAAGAAGCTTTATGCTGTAGTGCACATTTTGAATAGATTATAAACCTATTTCGTTGTTAGTTATGCAATTTAAAGGTCAATGTGGTATAACACATTCACACACCTCCTCTATCCCCCTATGATTGCCACGGTTCAAATGTGCTTGTTTTGATTGTTTCACAAATTAATGTTCCTTTGTGGTTTTCCGCTCATTTGCAGAATGGCGCCAGTGAAAACGATGCAGAGAAGGACAGCGAAGATAATGATGACCACAACGACGAGAATGAGGAGGACAATGAGGAAGAAGATGATGAAGAAGAAGAAGATGATGAAGAGGATGACGATGAAGAAGAGGACGATGAAGATGACGACGATGACGACGACGAAGAAGAGAACAGTGAAGAGTCGCTTCCTGGTGGAAGAGGAAATATAGTAGGAGCAGTGGATGATTTAACTACAAGTTCGAGCTCTACGACGACAGGCACGCCATCCACGGTTTCATCGATGGCGGCAACCACATCAACTCCAACGGCTACCATTAGCGGCACGTGTGAGGTTGGGTCATCAATTGGAAATGGCCATCAGCAGTCATCACAACAGGAGCAGCAGCAGCAGTCGTCGCAAAATAGCAATTGTGGTGCTCGAAATGAAAAGCATCCAGCCGCCGGAAATGGTTTTGAAATGAAACCATCCACACTGACATCGGCACTGGCGCGACGATGTCCTCCCACAGTAGCATCCGGTCGTGTCAGTCGACAGCATTCGCCATCCTGCGAGCAGGGCGCTACGGAAAGCAGCAGCAGCGGTAGTAATCCAAGCGCCACTGGCATAACCACAAGCTCTCGCGTTCCGAAAGTCGATGCTACAGAGCAATCCACCGCCGTTGGTGACGGTACCGGAAGCCTCGGTTCCAAGGCATCGACACTAATGGGTTCGAAACCACTGACGACAGCATCAACACCGGCAGCAGTATCTACGGTCGCAAGTATTGCACCGGTGAAGAAGAAAAGTGTCACGTTCCACACTACGCTTGAAACGACGGACGAGAACATCGTGAAAAAAGTGTACAATCCGGACACGGTGCCACTGCCATCGATTATCAAGAAGGAATGTCTTGATCGTCCGATCAGGCTGAAGAAGAGCTTTAACCGAAAGATGAAGAAACGCTTGCAACGCGCGGTCGCAGCTGCTGCGGCAGCGGCGGCAGCAGCTAGCACAAGCGCGTCATCGGTGGTTGGTGGTGCATCCGGGGCGGCTAAGTCCATGGAATGTCTCGTGCGCCCATCCCGGCTGACGGAGATAATGTTGAAATCGAGCAACAAATCATCGACAGGTGGTGTTGCTACGTCACTGGATCGTAGCAGTGGTTCCGTCGGTGGGCTTGGGTTTGGTCTCAAAGCATTGGAAAGTGCGAAATCTGGTCTCGCTTTTGGAACAAGCAGGGAAACGGGCGCGCAAGCCGTTGCTATTACCACGGAAGCTGGTAGTGATGTTATAGGCCGCAACCTCGAAAGCGGTGGCACACAATTCGGCGACAAGCGATTCATTCTCCCAAAGCGAAGCGTTCATTCTAGTCGTGTGATAAAACCGAACAAACGGTTTCTGGATGAGTTTGAGTTGGAAATTAAGAAGAAGAACAAAAATCTTGCCGCAGCAGCCGCAGTTGCCGCGGCGGCAGCAGCTGCTGAAGCTTGTTCTACCGGAACAGGATCGATCACTTCGGCGAGCGGAAGTAAAGAAAACACCACATTGGATTCAGCAGGGGCAGATGGCAATGATGCAGACTATGTCATTGGTGAAGAGACGAGAAAAAAGAAAGATAAGAAAAAAGGAGA